>CM031629.1:4967121-4989621 GCA_018398815.1 Conus ventricosus | reverse complement strand
TGTAATTTCTGAAAATTATTTTTTTGGGTGGGATCTGGGAATTTTTCACCCCTTTTTTTTACACCAGGTTAGACAAACGGAAAGTGATCATAAACCCAAAAAAAAAGGTACAGATTTTTCAACAATTTTAGAAGAATTTGTAACATAGACAGGTAAAATTCAATGTTTCTTTTTTCAATGTTTTGCCCCGTGGGGGAATTTTTTATTTGGGTTAAGTTGTATGTATCAAAAATTTTTTCCCATGTTTTGTAGGGTTTTAGTAAGTCTTTTTGAAATCCCCGAGAGAAATTTCACGGGAGGGTTAATACCCCTTTTTATCATTGACTAAAAAAACGGCCCGCCCAATCACCCTTTTTAAACGGGTTTTAACAAAAAATACCTATTAACTTTGGGTTAAAATTTCCCCTTTTAGAAACACTTAAATTTCCAATACTTTTCCACAAGTTTACCCAAAGAAAATTAATTTGTTTTAAAATTCATATTAAAGGATAAACGCCCCCAATCCCGTTTCTATTTATTTAACTGATGCATTTTTACGTAAAAGGGAATAAAACCCTTGGAATGTGACTAAAGGGGTGGGAAAAATATCATTAACCTATTTCCCCAAAAAAACCCAAAAAATGAAAACAATTCTGAATCGAAAAAATAGAAGGAACACAGAATCTTGTTTAAAAGATAAAAAGCTTTAAAGATATCCTATTTTAAAACCCTTTTTTTGTTAACCCCTTGAGTTTTTTGGGTTTCCCTGCGACATAAAAATTTTGAAAAATGAAAACCAAAACAAAATTTTCTAGTAAAGCAAAAAAAGTAAGTTTAATATTTTAAGACAACGAAAACCCCAAAAATAAAAAAATAATCCCAAAAACTTTTTCACTCAAATCAGAAAAGGGCCCAAAAAAATTCCCAAAAGGGAAGTCAATTTATAGGCACATAACCCCCGCAAAAAAAAAAGTTTAAACATAACGACAAAAACAACGTAAGAAAGTCGGAACTTAAGAAAAACCCTCTGAGCCAAAGAAATTTGAAAATTTTCCCCGGGATCCCGGGCCCAAAGGGTACAAGCAAAATTACGGCCAATAAAAGGGCCCATGAAAAACATTTGTTTAGGAACAAAACCGTTTCATTTTAAGTTAATGGGGGGGGGACATGGCGCCCCACATACACACACACACCCCACAAACACACACACCCCACACCCCCACAAAACACACAAACCCCCACAACTGAATAATTGAAAATAAAAAAAATTTAAACCGAATAAAAAAGAAATTTCTGGAAATTTGTTTAAGATGAATTTCAAACCCCCACCAAAGCTTTCTTTCTCAAATAATTGAAATGCATATAAAATTTGCTGAAAAAAAATAAAACAGAAATTGACACACACATTACCAGTTACCATTAGGCCTCGGACCCTTTGCTTTGACATCAACCCGGGCAGCCCGGGACATAAGGGTTTCTGAGCACAATCCCCCGTGAGGCAGGTTGTGGGCCCGCTACGAGAATTTGGGTTTTTGGCCCCCGTTGGGTGAGAAAAAAGGGGCCGGGGGGCCGACCCCAAAGGAAACCGTCCTGTTTTCTGAGCGTGTTCCTCTCTGTTGGGGGAAAGAGGGGGGAAAATGATTGGGGTTTGGCCTTAGGGTAGGATTTGGGATCTTGGGGTTTCATTGGAAAAGGGAAAAGGAAAAGGGGACAAAAAGGGTTTTTGGGATTTGAAGTAAAGGGAGGGGAAAGATTATCACCACCTGTGGCTGACCATATTGAGGGGGGCTGTGGGGAAAAACCCACGGGTGTTTTTAAGGATAAGGTTCCTTAAAAGCAAGGGCACCCCCCTCGTGGGACCCCTGCTGACCAGTCCCGGGTGACTGGCATCTGAACATAAGGGGGAAAATTGCTTTGGACAAAAACTGGGGAAAAGGCTTTCAGAATTTAGGGCCCCTTCTTACGATAACTGGAGGTTCAACCCAGAAAGTTGAAATCATCTGGCATTCTTAGTTTTTTTATTTGGTGATTATAGATTAAGTTAGCAATGAATGTTATGGTCTGCATGGTCTCTTCCCGGGGGTGGGTTTGAGGGAACACCCTTTTTTTTGAATTTTTATTGCAAAACAGGCAGTACCCCCCGCGCAAGGGTGAAAAGCATCTTTGGGACCGTGCTTTCGTGGGAACCCCTTTGGGGGACGAAAAAAATTAAAGTGATTACCATATCCACTTGTAAAAGGGGGTACGCAGTCGTTTTAAGTTTTTGGTTCGAAGGGGGGGATTGGATTTTTTCAGCCCGATGACGTCCAAAAAACCGGGGAACCCAAAGGGGCTTATACTAAAGAGAAAAGGAGAGAGAGAGAAGGGGGATGATAATCTTTGATGATGGGGAAACTTTATTTTTTCCAAGGGTAACAGAAAAGAAAACCCCATGCCTTTTTTTTTTCCGGCCCTGCCCCCTTTAAGGGGCTTTAAATAAGGAAAGACCCAGCGACTTTCTAAGCAAAAATACGACAAAACTTACAAAAATTATAAAAAAACTCACATTCTTTACAAAAAGCATTAAAATTGATAAAAAATTTTCATTTTCCCTTAACTTTTTAAAGGGATAGATGACTTTGAAGGGGGAAAAAAAAAAAAAAAAAAAGCATTTTCAACAAAAAAACATAAAAAAAGAAAAAAATTTTTATAGGGAAAAGGAGAAAAAAAAAAACAGACAACACATAGAAAAAAGCGAGAGAGAGAGAGAGAGAGAGAGGAGAGAGGGGAGAGAGAGGGAAAGGGTGGAGGGTTAAAAAAAAAAAATGGACAACAAACAGATAACCAAAATTCCATCACCACCTGACCCGGATGTTGCGCAGCTCCATCAAACAGAAGTTTTCAATGCATAAGCAAAGAAAAGAAGAGAGAAAAAAAATTCCACAGAATACAGACGAACTGTATCCTGTCTGTCGATACCTCTACCTATCTTTCCCTCTCTTTCCTTCCTGCCTGCGATCTCTCTTTGACATCCTGTCGATTACCGACAGGTTGCTAATCCTGCGGGAATGGTCATGCTTCAGTACCCCCTGTCAGAACAACAAGGGGGACATTTGCCCAAGCTATCGTCAGGCCACCCGTTATCTGTTTGTACGCTGAACTGGTGGATACGACAGCCAACATGACATGGAACCTCATGATCAGCGGTTGAGGTGGGCGGTGCACTCGGCTGTGGCCAAGAGGGAGCGTGATTGATGTCACCACACATGCCATGCTATCAGCAAAGTTTGATATCTCCCCCCCCCCCCCCCCCATCACTGTTGTGATGTTAAAAAAAAGAAAAAAAAGGGGGCCAGTTACAACTTGGTTCAGGAAGTGCGCATAGGTTAACGATACATACTGATAACAAGAATGTGCTGCTTCACTGTTAGTGCACATGCGCGTGCGCGCACACACACACACACATAAGCACGCACTCACACACAAACACACACATCCATACGCACACACACAAACACACATGCATGCATGCATATAGGCATGTGCAAACACACACACACACAAAAACACATGCACACACACACACACACAAACACATGCACGCACACACACACACACACACACACACAAACACACAGACAGACACACACACACTCACTCACTCACATGCACACATACATACACACAGACACGCACACATGCATGCAAATAGACATACTCACTCACACATGTGCGCCCGCACACACACACACACACACACACACACACACACACACACACACACACACACTCACTCATGCACACCCAGAGGAAAGTGTGTACACTTGGAGCTTCCTATTGGTTCGTTGCTGATGTTACACATATGGACCAATGACAGCTTGGTCTGGGAAGTTCACATATGTTCAAAACAGTTACTGATAACAAGAACAATCTGCTCCATTGACAGTGAACGCACACAAGTGCGCGCGCGCGCAAGCAAACACACACACACACACACACACATACAGAGGAGAGTATGTGAACAGTGCATTTTGAATGTACAACTAACTGTTATCGTTGTCACTTCAGTGGACCTGCAACAGGTTGGTTTGGTAATTTCACAAGGTTTAAAATACATTCTGATGGCAAAGACTGTACCGTGCCATTGTTAGCGATCAAACAACCCATACAGACACAAGGATGTGCATGATACCACATTTTTCCATTTATGCCTTTCTTTCTTTTTTTTTGGTCCAGCTGAAAGAAAGGACCGGGTTTTTTCCAAAGTTTAAAGCAGTGCAACTAACTAGTCGATGCACAGCAGTACATACCTCACGATTAAATAAAACAAGCACCGAGTCAAATCAAATCAACCTATGCTGCTGTGACACCCCGACTGACCACAAAGACTAAAATATCGGCGCTCAGAACACCTGAAAATCAGAACCATGTACAAACACAAAGAAAGCCCTTCACACACATTACCATACACACACACACACACAATGTTCACAAGAAATGTGAACTTCTGTTTTATCTTCACTCGTTTATCAAAACAATAAGCAGTAATTACTCTGGGTTTTTTTTCCATGTTGTGTTTTAAATTCAGTCCAACTAACTGTTTTTCAATGGGAACACAACTTTTTTCTTCTTCTGTCACTCATCACATAATGTACCTACCAAGTAAATGAAATCACTCTTCCACTGTTTTCCATTGAATGTTGATATCTTTCATCCTGCCTTTCCAAGCTTTATCTTTGTTTCTTTTCTTCATCATTAAAGCCATATTAGTCTGTGCACAAATTTTTGGTACACTTTAGTTTTTTTTTTCATGTTTCATAAGATGTGTTCCTGACCTGCATGCATCCTTTCCTTTTAAAGTCAGAATAGATTCATTAGAAAGAATCGAGTTTCTGAAAATCTTTAAACAGTTTAGATAAAATCTTCCAACCACCCTTGTACAACTTACCACAGTTGTTCACATTCAAAGTGTCCTGATTTCTTCCAACACCGTTGAAGCCTGCTGTTCAGCAGATATTTTCAAACAGGAGTCTTGGAACGACAGCCTCTGGTGTTTAATCTCACTGTCTGGATGCAGTGAGGATGCATCTTGTGCACATGTTAAACTCCATCCCCATCCTTTGGAAGAGTTGGCCCCCTTGGGCTGAAGGTATGGATGACAAGTACACATGGTGCATCCTTTCTACAAATCATAATAATATTATTTATCATTAATATGAATACTTATATTGCACCTATTCTTGGCGAGAGACCAAGCTCTAAGTGCTTTACAATCCACACTCGCTTACACAACGGGCTGCCTACCTGGGTAGTGCCGACTGAAGAGCTGCCAGCTGGCGCTTCATTCTGTCGTTTCCTGTATCATCCAGTCAATATCGTTGGCTCAATTTCCTTACTTCCTTCATTCTTTCTCTTTCTCATGCAGGGTGCACGCTATGTGTAACGTGTCATCCATACCAACGGACAAACTGGCCTTCTCTTCCGAAAGCTGGTGATGGGATTTTGCGTGTGTGCAAGATGTTGTGCGTGCGTTCTCACACGGAACCTCGGTTTACAGTCTCATTCGATGGACAAATAATCATCTGCATGAAGACAACTCATGAGGTACAGGATAGTATCCCCCCCCCCCCACACGCCCCCCAGGAAGACAATGATGCTGAAGATGCATGCAGTGTGGTCAGCTTACCTTCAGACTGACAAGCAAATGCACAATTAACCGAAAAGACTGCAATTTCTTGGTGCACACAGCACACCAAACAACAGTCAAAGAGCAAGTAACTAGGCCCACACACAGACAGTCAGACAGACAGAAAAAGACAGGTCAGAAGTACTTTATTTGAGCAAAGGTTCAGATCGTAGACATAGGATATTCCTCCAATTTGTCTTTGTCAAGAGAGAGAGAGAGAAGAGAGAGAGAGAGAGAGAGAGGGGGGGGGTGGGGAGATAGAGAGAGATGGACTACTTTAAGCTGATAGCTTTGTTCTGACACGGGAAAAAAAAGCTACTTGGCGATTCCAGTTTAGCTAGGTTTTCAAGTTAAAGCATAGTGACAGTCTACAGATCAAGCACAGTTCAGGATCACATAAACAAACAATGCTGATGATGATGGTGATCATGATGATTGTTGACAATGACCATGATGAATGCGATGACATTCGCTAAGTAACACACGAGAAAGGGATTGAATACATGACTTCGACCACTACTCAGGTTAAATTCTGCAACTGCAACTTGCTGTTCCTACTCCAGCTGTCATTAATTTTCTGAGTCTGATCGCTTTCACCATTGCTTTCTTTTGTTTTGCTTGGTTGTTCTTTTCTTCCAACGTGACACAATCGCAAGCGAATCCACCCCATCTACAGTTTTGATGCTGACATCCAACAAAGAATAGGATGACACAGGTCAAAAACAATAAACGGAGCATGATCATGACTACAATCATATAGAAGAATAGGGCAGGATCAATAGAAAAAAAAACAACCCCCAGAAAATGCACACAAAAGTGAATACTTTTTTATGCATGTGCTCGCATGCGAATGTTGTGTGTTCATTCAAGCGTGCATGCATGTATGAAATCACAGCATCCCTTCCAGTTGCCCAAGCAGTCTTTGTGTAGTAAGTGCGCGATGAAATAGCGTCCAATTCTTGAGACCAAAAATCTGATGCAACTCAGTTAATTCCGACTCATTTCTACAATTAAAAAAAACAAACACCCCCCCCCCCCACAGAAATCCACCCTCCCCCACTTCCTTCCCCTCCCCCCTCTCTCTCTCTTCTCTCCAACAATCACCTTTTCTCATTGTGACTGATGGCCATATGTCATGGGACCTAACACACACTGTAATTGGCCATGCATGAAGTTTATCACTTGTCACTGAATGCCATTTGGTCGGGGAGAGGCTGACGCGGAAAAAAAAAAGCACTGGCCAAACCTTCTGAGTGCCTGCTTACACACTGTGCTTTCTGTTATTCTTGTCAGTCATGGCTAGGCACATATACAAATATCTGTGTGTGTGTGTGTGTGTGTGTGTGTGTGTGTGTGTGTGTGTGTGTGTGTGTGTGTGTGTGGAGAGAGAGAGAGAGAGAGAGAGAGAGAGAGAGAGAGAGAGAGAGAGAGAGAGAGAGAGAGAAAGAGGGACCGAAACACAGGGACAGAAAGAGAGATACAGAGAGACAGAGCGAGAGAGAGAGAGAGAAAGAGAGAGAGAGAGAAAAGGGACAGAGAGAGTGTCAGAAAAAAGAGAGAAAAGAGAGAAAGAGACAGCGGGGGAGAAAACAGAGACAAAAAAAAAAGACGACAAGGGGAAAGAGAGAAAGAAGAGAAAAGAGAAGAGAGAGAAGAGAGAGAGAGGAGAGAGAGAAGGAGAGAGAGAAGAGAGAGATAAGAAAAATAATGTTTTTATAGCCCAGCCGACAGGGGGGGCCACTCGGGTGGAGAGAGAGAGGAGGAGAGAGAGAGAGAGAAGAAAGAATGTGTGGGTACACATCGGGTGTTGTGTTGAAATGCAAATGCGTGTGATGTGTACTTGGATATGTGTGTGCTCTTGAGAAGAGGGAGAGAAGGGGAAGAGAGAGAGAGAGAGAGGAGAGAGAGAGAGAGAGGGGAGAGAGAGAGAGAGAGAGAGAAAGAGGAGAAGAGGAGGAGAGAGACAAGCAAGACAAAAAAAATTTCTTTTTTTTACGAGGATAAAGATAAGCACTAACGTTTTTTTTACATCCGTCCCCCCCTGAGTAGGGAACAAATGCAGTAAAATCAAAAATGTAAGAAATCAAAAAAAAGCAAAGCGGTCATGTAATATGGGGAACATCAAATGAAAAAGAAGATAAATGAAAGAAAACAAAAAACAAGAAATAAAACAAACAAAAAAACAAAAAAAAAAATAACAAAAAAAAAAAATAAATAAAAAAAAATAAAAATAAAATAACAATAATGAAGAGACAAAAAGAAAAAGACAAATTCTTTATTTTCGAGAAAAATAGAAAAGCACTAACGTGTTTTTTTAACATCCAGCCTCGCCTTAGGGACTACAACATGCAGTGAAATCAATTAATTTTTTAAAAATCAAAAGAAGCAAAGGGTCATGTAATCATAGAGGAACATCAAATGAAAAAAAAGAAAAATGAAAAAAAAACAAAAAAAAACAATAACAAAAACAAAACAACAACAAAAAATGTAATAAAAAAAAAAAATAAATAAATAAAAAAAGAATAATAAAATGAAGAGAATGAGAGCGGGGGTGGGGATGGGGTGGCTGGGGAAACATATGTAAGTGTCAAAACGTACACGATTGGATGTATGAAAACATGAATGAATTTGAAGGGCGTACAATTTTGAACACACAAAACACGACTTTTCACGCATAAAGAGAGAGAGAAGAGAGGAGAGAAAAGGAGAGGAGAAAAGAGAGGAGAGAGAGAGGAGAGAGAGGGAGAGAGAGAGAGGGAAAAGGAGAGAGAGGAGAGAAAAAGGGAGAGAGAGAGAGAAAAGGGGCTAGGCACCACATGCTTCTTTTTTCGAAAGCATGAAAAACGTCGAACTTTTTAAGCAAAGTGAGATGACATTGGGGGGGGGGGGGGGGGGGAGGGGGAAAAAAAAAAAGAGAGAGAGAGAGAGGAGAGAGAGGGGAAGAGAGAAGAGAGAGAGAGAAGGGGATGGAAGGGGGGGGGGAACAGCATAGATGTAATGTTTAAAATGGAACTGTACAAAAAACGCACAAAAAATTAGCCTGTAAAAAATAGACAGTAAAATGAACATGACAAAATATATACGAAATTCGGACATACCCCAAAACCACATGACAGAGAGAGAGAGAGAGAAGAGAGAGAGAGGGGAAAGAGAGAGAAGAGAGAGTAAAAAAAGGGACAACATAAAAATCATTTTCATAAGATTATTCCCTATGCACACATACACACCCACACACACACAACACACACACACACACACACACACACCACACACCCACTCACAACCCAACACCAAACACACTATTTATATACAAGAACTTGATACAAAAAAAAGAGAAGAAGAAAAAAAAAAGTTAAAAAGACAAATTGTTAAGTACATGAAAAAGGGAGTTTATCTTTTGAGATATTTGGGTATTCTTATGGTTTTTTTTATTTTATTTTTTTTTATTTTTTTAAAATTATTTTTTACCGCAGAAGATGGGTAAGGTAAGTGTTTTTGAAAGTTGTGGACAAGGATTTTTTTGAGTTCGGAAGGGATTCCACAAAGGGGTTTCCCGATACGTAGCTTGATTTAAATAGGTAATTGGGGGGATTGGTTTGGGAGTTTTGGGAGTTTTCTCGACAGACTTTTGAAAATCGCTCATTAAAGTTTTGGAGCATTCCCCGGTCAGAATCTTGTGCATCATACCCCTTTGTTGTATTGAGTTTTGGGCTGAATGAAGAATTGAAGAGTTTTTTAACAGAGCTTTCGGGCTAGTTTTTTTTTCAAAGGGTTAGTTTTAGCGCTCGTTTTTGTAGGCTGAACAATGGTTTTTGGGGGCAGCAGAATCCCCTATAAGAAAGGATAAGTTCTTTAGCCCAGCCACCGCAGGGGCCCACAAGAATCCATATATCAGCATATTTAAATGAGACTAATATGACATGGAAAAAAAATTTTCGTGAGTGAAGGGCAAAAATGTTTTATTTTGGTGAGCTATAGACTTTCTGGGAGACTTTTTCAAGTAACGTTAGGGGATTCCCTGAGACTATTGTCAAATTTTTTGTCCTAATACTTTTTTTAAAGAGGACTTGTTTCCCCAAGTACATTTTGAGGGAAAAGGAGGGGAAAACATTGGGGACTTTTTTCTTTTTGCCCAGTTGTAATGTACAGAGTTTTGTTTTTTGAGGGTGAAGTGACATTTGATTTGTTTGGTCCATTTTTCAAGTCTTGGACCCTTGCAAAAGTTTTGAAAAGGAAGGATATTATGGTGTGTGAATTGTGGTGTCATCTGCAAAAAGGGCGCATTAGTCTCACATGTAGGGTAGGTCATTAATTTAAATTTAGAAGGAACGGCCTAAAAGGGCCTTTTGGAACGCCATACTTAAAGTTGTTATAGAAAACAGCCGCCCCGTAAGAGCATTGTTGTCGTTTTGTGGGGATATTTTTGAAGGAAAGGGGGATTTTTTAAAGACCGTATATCTCCTTTTTTGAATAAGGAATTTTTGGTCAATACACGAAAGCTTTTTAAAAACAACAAAAAACACCCAATATCTGTTTTTATTAATATTTTAAGCCACACACTAAAGTTGTTAAGAAATGGAGGAAGTTTCTGTCTGAAAACCCGACTGTCCCGGGATGGGGCAAATCGTACTTTGAAATATGAAAGGATGTGTTTTTTTTTAAATGCTTTTTTAGAGGTTTGGAAAAAATAGATAAGATTGAATTTGGGCTGTAGTTGAAGGGTCATACTATCACCCGATTTAGAATTATAACTTTTTCTTTTTTGAACCATTAGGGAAAAAAACTTTTTTTATCACAATAAAAATAACGTTAACTGCAGTTAAACTGGGGCCGGGGAGTTTTAGAATTTTGCCATCTATGCCCCTATCCACGTTTCCTGACTGTTGAGTGAATAGGTATGATACACCTCGGCACAGTTTGAGTGAATTTTAGTTCAAAGTGATTTGTTTGTGTGACAAAATTGTGGAGTTCTTTTAAATTCATTTCACTTGAATGTCATATAAAACGTATCGGGTGGAGAGAAGTGGTGTTTAAATTTTTCAGCAAAATCCCTTTTATAACATTTTATTTTGAAGAAGAACTGTTTTTGTTTAAACTGGTTTTTTTGCTTGCCAAACCAGTTTGGATTTTGTTTGGGAAATTAAAAACTCGCGATAGTATTTAGTTTTTTTTTTCCCTGGCCTTCGAGGTTTATTCTTTTTTAATGATCTTTATTCTTCTTCTAGCCCCTGTTCTTTCAAAATCTCTAAGGTAGCCGCCCCCTGTAATTTTTTCTGTACCACGGGGTTTTTGGGGTAGCTTTACTTGATTTTTTTTAAAAGGGGCATGTCTGTTATAGACTTTTAAAAATTTTTGATCCCAAAAATCAAAACGCTGAATGGGCACAATATTTTATACTGATTTTAAATTCGAGTTCATTAAAACAAGCAAAAGTTTTGTTCGTTAAATTTTTTGAAGCAACGTAGGGTTTTGGTTTTGTGGCCTGGTTTTGGTTTTCACTCATGTTTAGACCCTGAAAAAACACATGGGGGAAGATCACTAAAAGAAACTGGGACACAACTTCTATATGTTATTTTCATTTGAGATATAGATAGGTCAAGGGTTGTCTTTGAAGTTGGTGTTACCTGGTGGGTGTTTTGATAATCTATGTAAATTTTAAAAACCCCTTATCGTTTGCTCCATTGGGGTGTTTTATTTCAAAAAAATCTACTTTAAATCACCAGTAAAACAATCTCTTTTTCATCTAAAGGAAAAAGCGTCCTATATAACAAATTTATCAGCCAGCTGCTCTTTCTGCTGGGGTTCCGATAGCAAAAACCCATTAAAAGGTCGTGATTTTTTTCGTGTGTTTTTTATCCACCCAATTTTACTCTGCGTTTTAGTGGGAAAGTTCTTGAATTGAGAGATTCACTGCTACACTAGAAGCCCTTTTTTCTTTTCTTTTGGGGTCTTTTGAACATATTAAAAACCTGGACGCTACATCTTATCATAAAGTAGGTATTTAGTCTTGATTCCGGAGAGCCCCAGAACATGGAATGGCTTTTTGGGGGTTCGATATCAGGGTTTAGATATCAGAGTCTTACTGCGCACATTTATATTTAAAGGGAAATTCCATTCCACTCTCACATGGAAATTTTTCCCTTCCCTCTCTCAAAAAGAAAGGAAAAGAGAAAGAGAGGAGAAAGAGAGAGAGAGACAGAGAGAGAGGAGGAGGGGAAGAGAGAGAGGAAAAGAGGAGAGAGAGAAAGTGGTGTGTTGTGTGCGTGTAGTGTGAGCGAGTTTTTTTTGTTCCATGTGAAACTAAATGTTGAGGGAAAGTTCACGTTTCCGTTTTTTTTTTTTTTTCTATTTGTATCATGTTTGACACTCCCAAATATAAACTTAGGGACTGCAAACACACACCCCACACACACACACACACACACACAGAAACAGATTTTGTGTTAGAGCAGTGCTGCATATATGCTCATTAAGATTCTTAAATGCTTGAAAGAAAAAAAGTTTTTAAATTCAGATCTGAATATGTATATTTTGAACACAGACCCCTGCACTCGACGTCCACTCATAAACTTTTCATTCTCATGACCAGTTTTCGTCTCGATGAGGCTTCCTCAGGGGGGGGGCTGACATAACAACAAAATAAAATAAAAAAAATTTTAAAACTTTCACCTACAAAAACTTTTTCTTTGTTTAAAAAACAAGGTGGTTGATGCGAACTTTATTTTTTTCACCTCTCTCTCCTCTCTGTGTGTGTGTGAGTGAGTGAGTGGGGTGAGTGAGTGAGTGAGTGAGTGAGTGTGGGGTGTGTGTGGTGTGTGTGTGTGTGGTGTGGTGTGTGTGTGTGTGGTGTGTTGTGTGTGTGTGTGAGTGAGTGAGTGAGTGAGTGAGTGATGATTGGAGGTGAGTGAGGTGAGTGGTGTGTGTGGTTGTGTGTGCGCGTGTGTGTATGTGTGTGTGTGTGTGTGTTTGGGTGTGTCTACATACACACACACACACAAACACACACACACAAAAATTTTATATAAAATATATATATATATATATAATATATATATATATATATTTTTAAAATAAAATATAATCTGTCTGTCTGTATCTGTCTATGTAGATATTCATCTGTTCAAGAATGTTGGCCATACTGTACACATTAACTGACACATTACATTTGATGACCTTTTCATAAGAACGGATAAGTTTTAACCCGTTTTGTTTTTTTTTCCCCCTTCTTTGCGTGCAGAAGACCGTCTCTTAGACTGAATCTTGAATACATGGGTAAGATACACATATATTTTCTTATCTATTTATAACAAGCCTGGGCATATTTTTATAAAACGACCCATACCAAGAGCCAGATCACTGGCGTTGACAACACCAGATCACGAGTTCATTTGAATCAGATATCTCCAGGACTCATGCTGGGCCAGCGTTGGAGTCTCTTCATAGAGACATTTGGTTATAATCCCCTTGTTTTTGGCTAAAGTTTTAAGATCACGCAGAGAAAAAAAACAACAACAACTTTAAAAAAGGGGCAAACTGACATTGTGTTCGTCTCAGAGGTCTTAACCTGAACTGTTGTTGACAGGCGGTGGGGGAATTCAGTCTGAGCTTGATTTCATCGACTCAGTTAGCTGCAAAGTGAGGGACTGCAGGCCGAAATTTTAAACATATCTTAACAAATTTCTTTAGTACTCTGTGTGTGTGTGTGGTGTGTGTGTGTGTGTGTGTTTTGTGTGTGTGTGTGTGTCTGTGGTCTGTGTGTGGGGTGTGTGTGTGTGTGTGTGTGTGTGTCTGTGTGTGTGTGTGTGTGTGTGTGTGTGTGTGGGGGTGTGATGTATATATATATAATATATAAGCGCGATTGCCGTTTTCGTTTCATTGTCCTCAGTGGTGTTTCTCTTGCCTGAAGAAGACCTAAGAGGTTTAAACACGTCGTGTTTTGTCTTGTGATTCGTTTTTTCATATTTGGCAGATACAGTACTTGAAAAATGTGTTTAAAGAGTCACTGACTCAACAAATTCAGAAAAGGGGGGGGGGAAGGGGGGTTAGGGGGTGGGGATGCGGTTGGGATGAAGGTAGGACTGGGGAAGGGGGTGGGGGGGGGGGGGGGGGGGGGCACAAGTGCAAAACTGTTAAGTCAAGGGGGGAGTCATTCACGAACAGAAAACTCACTTGCTATAAACAGTTTGGCTTTGGGTCTTCGGCACCAAATTTAGCGTGTCCAATACCGTGAGAGTATAAATCCCTTCGAACACTTTCAACTGGTTGCAAAATCACACATGTTTAAGAAGATGTGTCTTGATGGCCAAGTGAGTGAAACTTTTAGCATGAAAAAACAAACAAACAACAACAACAACAAAGTGATGGAGAGACGAACGGGAGAGCTGAAGAGGATTGGTCGAAGGGTTAATTGGTATGCACATGGATATGGAATACAGAGCAATAAAAATGCCACCCAGTAAACTTGGGCCTAAACTCGGCTTAACCAACAGTTTTTAAGTTTGCTGTGCAAAAAATATCAAAATTTCCTCAAACATGTTTTTCTGGGTAAATGCATCTGTTTATGTCCGTTTTTAATAAACTCTTCCATTATAACCAAATAAAATATGTTTCGTACCCTTTTCCCGAAACAAATTATGGATCAATGGAGCGATTTCTGCATGCATAGTTTTCCCTAGGTAACTGGCAGAAACAGACAAATAAAAGGTTTGTGGCACAACATTCTGCGCAGACTGATATATATATATATATATATTATAAAAAATATATATAATATAATTAAGATCAGTAAGGTTAAAAAGCCTAGGGTAATTTTATAAGTGCTCGCCCCCTGGGGGGCAACATTAGAAAAAACAAAATTAAAAGAGGTATTAAAAAATCTAATACCTCCTTTTTAAAACTTGTCTTATCTATAATAAATATAAAATATATAAATAAATATATATATATAAAATATATAAACATTCTGCCCCTTTTTTTTCTTCCTTCTGCGTTGTTCCCATTTAAAACCCCTCAGCTCCCCAAATCCTACGCCCAAAACTCAAACCTCCCTTTTTTTCCCAAATTGTGGTGGCATTTTTCCCCCCCCTTCAATGTTTTCCTGTGTCCCCTCGCTGGTGGGGAGCAAACCCGAAAGGGGACGTAAAGGCCAGCGAACGAGTTAGAAAACCCCACTTACGGAGCATTTTCACAGGGATGTTTTTTAACGCCCCTGGGGCAAAACCTTTTACAAACGTTTTGACCTCCTTTTCCTCCTCCCCCTCCTCTCCCCCCCCACCCCCCCCTTCTTCGTTTTGTCCCCCGTGTGAACCAGATTTTCCAAACTGAAGCCAGGTAGTTTTTTCTGACAAGTTGGTTTAGGAGGGGGCTGGGGGTATCTTGGCCTTCGTCAAAGGCAACTGAAGACCCATTTTTGGGGCCCCGTCCCATTTTTTATGAGCAAAGGTTTAAAAAATCGAAACAGGGAAATGGGATAGGGGACGGGGCGGCTGGAAAGGGGGGGGAGGAGAAGGGGGTGGACAAATATAGATGAAAAAAGAAGGGGAGAGAGGGAGAGAGAGTGAGAAAAAGGAAGAGAGAGTGAGAAAAGAGAGAGGAGGGGAAAGAAAAGGGAAAAGCACGAGGAGGGGGGACAAAATTTTGGGTGAATAAGGGGGGAGAGAGAGAGAGAAAAGAGAGAAGAGAGAGAAGAGAGAGAGAAAAGAGAGAGAGAAGAAGCAAAAGACAATTATAGAATAAGGACAGAGAGAGACGGAGAGAGAGAGAGAGACGAAGAGAGAGAGAAGAGAAGAGAGAGAGAAGAGAGAGAGAGGGGAGAGAGAGAAAGAGAGACAGAGAGTGAGAGAGAGAAACAGAGACAGAGGGAGAGAGAAAGAAAAAAAAAGAGTAGAGAGAGAGAGAAGAGAGAGAGAGCAAGAGGACAATTATAGAATAAGGACAGAGAGAGACGGAGAGAGAGAGAGAAAACGAAGAAAGAGAGAGAGGGAGAGAGAGAAAGAGAGACAGAGAGTGTGAGAGAGAAACAGAGACAGAGGGAGAGAGAAAGAAAAAAAAAAAAGAGAGAGAGAGAGAGAGAGAGAGAGAGAGAGAGAGAGAGAGAGAAGAGAGAGAGAGAGAGTATATGCATGCGTGTATGTGACAGAGAGAGAGACAGTGACAGAGTGAGAGAGAGACGAAGAGAGAGAGAAAAGAGAGAGAGAGAAGAGAGAGAGAGAGAGAGAGAGAGAGGGAGAGAGAGAAAGAGAGACAGAGTGAGAGAGAGAAACAGAGACAGAGGGAGAGAGAAAGAAAAAAGAGAGAGAGAGAGAGAGAGAGAGAGAGAGAGAGAGAGAGAGAGAGAGAGAGAGAGAGAGAGAGAGAGCAAGAGGACAATTATAGAATAAGGACAGAGAGAGAGAGAGAGAGAAAGAGAGAGAGAGAGAGAGAGAGAGAGAGAGAGAGAGAGAGAGAGAGAAGAGAGAAAGAGAGACAGAGAGTGAGAGAGAAAAAACAGAGACAGAGGGAGAGAGAAAGAAAAAAAAAGAGAGAGAGAGAGAGAGAAGAGAGAGAGAAAGAGAGACTTATGTATGCACACACACACACATGCATAAACAATGGCATCCATACACAAGCATGTACATTCCTTTTTTGTGTGTGTGTGACGATGATGAATTGTCCTGAAATTCATGAACGGCTCCAGGCAGAAGACCCAAAGACAGCTGCGCGCCATGGCTTCACTTACATGAAAACTAGTAAATGCAATGACACACATGAGCACAAATGTAATAATGAACACAACAGTTACTAGTGGATGGATGCATGGCTGTGTGAGTCAGGAGCTTTCTCAGGGACCGTTACAGCACAGCACTGGAGATACGAACATGCTGACTGGGTGATTATTCAAAACTTCTGTCTCTGTCTGTCTGTCTCACTGACTGGATCATTTAAAACTATTCTCTCTCTCTCTGTGTGTGTCTCTGACTGGATACTTACTCAAACAGATTCTCTCTCTCTCTTGTTTTAAAGTATACTCTCCCTCTCTCTGTGTCTCTCTCCTCCCTCCATCCCCCTTCCAACATTTTCCTTTCATGTTAACTGGGCATCCATCCATGGTTTTGTGTGTGTGTGTGTGTGTGTGTGTGGGTGTGTGTGTGTGTGTGTTTGTGTGTGTGTGTGTGTGTGCGCGCGCGTATGTTGTGTGCGTGCATTTATGTGTGTGTGTTTTATGTGTGTATGTGTGCGCGAACGCATGTGTGGTCAGCTTGATAAATAATATTTCTGACTGACATATTTATAATAAACAAAAACAAAATGGTGTGTGCGTGTGTGTGTGTGTGCGTGTTGTGTATGTGCATTTATGTGTGTGTGTGTGTGTGCGTGTTGTGTGTGTGCATTTATGTGTGTATGTTTGTACGTGTGTGTGTGTATGTGTGTGTGTGTGTTTGTATATGTGTGTGTTGTGTTTTGTGTGTGTGTTGTGTGTGTGTGTGTGTGTGTGTGTGTGTGTGTGTGTGTGTGTGTGTGTTGTGTGAGAGAGAGAGAGAGAGAGAGAGAAGAGAGAGAGAGGGAGAGGTTCTCATAATTTTCCCCCCTAATGTTAGTAGTAATTTGTATTATAAACTGACCACGCACACAAGTGGATTATCTGCTCCATCAGATATCTGACATCCAAACATTGATATACTACACTTTTATTAACACATGTATTACAACAACAATGCATTATAAAACCTACAGTTATGAGAACTATCATTAATCATGCTGTAGCAAAAAGAAAAAGAAAGAAAAAAGTATTAAGGAAGAAAGCAGCTTTACACACACTGCTACTTTTAGTCTTCTTCCAGATGGGGATGTTTAACCTGCCCCGTGCTCGCAGTCTTCAAGTAGACTATTATGGCACACAGGTTGCATGCATTGTGTGTTTTCGTGAGCCGTACTCACCCGTCTTAGGACATGAGCATCGGGATCTTTAGAGTCCGTGTATGATCTTTAGTGCATGTGACACAGACTAGACCTCGGTTTATAGTCCCATCCGAACAACTATATGGGGGATGGAGTCAGAACCAATGTTAACTCCTCCGAGGGAAAAAATCCCCCTAAACTGAAATTCGAACCCGCAACCTCAGGATCACGAGTCCGGCGCTCTACCAACTGAGCTATCGGCCCCCTGTCTCGTTCATAAATAGTTTATATGTAGGATAATTGTAGTGTGTCTAAAATATTTTTCTGAGAGATTCCATCCTCAGTTTGAGAGTGAAGAAATGTTAAGGATATGCAGTCCAAAGCACTCTATCAGAGTAAAAACAACAACAAAAACAACACACACTAAACAATAAAACAACTAAATAACAACAAAACAAAAATGGCTTGATTTCAACTGATCCATTCTGTTACTTGGAGTTCGGTAGTATACAGAGGTTTTACGTTTACTTTAGACAGAAAAGTTCGTAGTGCTGAAGAAAAACGAAAGGTAAAACAACAACAACAAAATGCAGGCCGACGAAGTACAAATATTACTCATGCCGGCACTGGACGCACTAGCATGAATCTAACGTCCCATTCACTGCGTCCTATTTCCTGTAACCATGAACACGACATGTGTCGATTCTTCCTTCACTTGTGACCCTGATAACAGACCCTGATAACCACATCGCCAGACGCCACGTCTCAGCCTAGGGAAATACTGACAACGTTACTTTCTGATCATTTGACAACTGGTAATTGTCGTCTGCTCTACGTCCAATGGCTGCATCACAATGGCTGGTCTGAAGTAATGACAAAACTCGGACACATGTCAATCAGAGTGATACACAGCAGTCACATATTTAATGCATACTGCAGTAGATGAGTGCTACTTGGTTTAGTACTTGCTGCAGTACACAATACCGTAGTAACTCGGTGAGTAACTTGGGTTACGTAAAGACCGATTAGAATCGAAACAAGAAAACTCAAAACTTTCGTCTGCAGTTAGTCTTACAGCAAAACAAAAACAAAAAAACATCGAGATAGGAAAAGGGACACCACAGGCACAAGCTTTTCTCCCACCATCACAGTCTGTAACTTGAATGAAGGTATGTAAATTACTTCGAGAAAACGCAGGCTACTCACCATGTCGCTTGCGCACCTGTACCTCTCGAGAACGAAATCACATGACAAGCGCCAAGTTTAGGTCCAGGGGAATAACTGCCACAATTTGTAAAGAAAACCGGGTTCCTGTCCATAGATGCAGATAAGGGGCGAACATTTGTTCTTGTTGCACTGGAAGCTCAATGCAATAAAAAAAAAAAAAAATTATTTTAGGAATGAGCACCTGCAAAAGTACTCCCTGCATAGTCCAACCTTTGAGGCACATTGTGCCTGACCTGAAGCTTTGTGAATGTTTCCTTTTTTTTCCCCCAAAGTAAAAAAGCGTAAATCAGGTTACCATTGGATCATCGTGGTTCTTCATGCGTGCGTGTGTGTGTGTGTGTTGTGTGTGTGTGTGTGTGTGTTGTGTGTGTGTGTGTGTGTGTGTGTGTGTGTGTGTGTGTGTGTTTCAGTTTTAACTTCTTTTCACTCAAAGAAATACTAGTCGAGGGAGTGTGTAGGCTATATCATTTGAAAGTGTGTTGTTGTTATTCTGTTTAACGTCTGTTCACTAAAATTGATATTGACGATAGGAAAGGATGGGGGAAAAAGGAAGGGGTGGGAAGAGTAGGAAGAAGTTGACTGCATGTTAAGTTTGATATGAACGTGCGTGTGTATGCCGGTGCTGGCATGGGTGTGTACAAGAGTTTACGATGTAATTATTGCATAAGGAAAATGGATTAAAATGTTACATAATTACCAATCAATGAAGATCAAAGCTATGGACATATGAAAATCAGTGAGGATCTACCAAATATGAAAAAAAAAAAGAAAAAAGAAAAAAAAGAGAACAATAATGCATTAATTCTTCAACATCGAATTAGCAAATAACAGACAAAGAGAGCAACAG
Organism: Conus ventricosus; assembly: GCA_018398815.1. Classification (NCBI taxonomy): domain Eukaryota; kingdom Metazoa; phylum Mollusca; class Gastropoda; order Neogastropoda; family Conidae; genus Conus; species Conus ventricosus. The sequence goes on along the minus strand of CM031629.1, from coordinate 4,970,026 downwards.
CCAACACATGCATTTGCATGTCATAAATATATATATATATATATATATTAATATATATATATATATATATATATATATATATATATACATATATATATATATATATATATATATATATAATATATATATATATATATATATATAATATTTACATATATGAAATATATATAATATATATTGTGTGTGTGTGTGTGTGTGTGTGTGTGTGTGTGTGTGTGTGTGGTGTGTGTGTGTGTGTGTGTTGTGTGCATGCATGCACGGGCATGCATGCCTGTGTGTGCGTGCGTTCTTGCATCCGTATTTGTGTACGTGCGTGTATGTGTATAAGTGTGTGTATGTGAGAGAGGAGGGAGAGAGAGAGAGATACGCTGCGTGTGTGTGCATGTGTGTGTTTGTATGTGTGTGTGTGTGTGTGTGTGTGTGTGTGTGTGTGTTGTGTGTGTGTGTGTGTGTGTGTGTGTGTGTGCGTGTGTGTGTGTGTGTGTGTGTTAGAAACGACATTACTATCACAAAAATGGGGGTTTTGGATGATGAAAACTGAGTCAATCACAGGAATATACCAACTGGACAGTTAATCAAACACTCTGAAAAAATGCGGAGAAGTGAATAACTGTTCAAAACATTTTCAAGAGAAATGGAAGACTCGGATAAAAACTGTCGTCCCACTCTCAGAGATACTAGTTCTTTGACTTTGGAGCAATGAACAAGTAAATGACTGATCGTTATTTCTCTTCCGCACATGCACTGGACATTTTTGCTGTATTTTGTGCGGAGTGCATTTAAACGAAACCTATACATCAGGCTGGAAACAGACCTCGAATAAGTTCCGGACAAGAACACTAAAAGAGGTTTAATATTTCCTCTGTTCTTGGCATTTATGCAGTGCTGACTGTAGTGACACTTTAGATTTTTAAGTTTCTCGTCAAACATTTTGTATGACGCATTAACTAAACATGTGTAACCTTCTTGTAAATCTAACCGCATCTTAACTGGAACTGAACCATCATGATTGTTTGCTCCTTTTCTTGCAGCTCGATCAACCCATTCATTTGAAACGATTCCACAGTGGAAGGCACCCAACAGAAAGTGACGCTGGTTCCTTTCAATGATAAAAGATGAACAGTGTGTTTAATTTCAATTATCAACTCCGATCGCATTTTCTGGTTTAAAGATTTAAGTGCCTGTAAGACCGATTTAGAATCAACACACAATAAAATCTGAAATATGTTTTTCGGAAAATAAGAAATGTAATTCAGGCCTTCAATATTGCAATTAATTCAGCAGTAAAAATAGAAACATTTTCACATATGTGAAACCGTTTCTCTATTTCTAAAGCTGGTATAACGAAGGCAGCTCCTACTTTTCTGTTCCCAAGTACAGACCCATCTGTATAAATTTTAAAATGTTCAAATACTTTTCAGATATTAGGTGAATCATTTTTGGATAAGTTTGTGTGATCTATGTCAAGCTTCAGATTGTTCATCTCCCATGTAGGTATAGGTGAGTAGGAAGGTTTTGTTGCTATGTACTTTCTGTTTAATTTTGATTTTTTTTAAAGAGATCTGAAGTAAATGTGTTTATGGATTTTAATGATTGGATGGATTTAGTCCTTTTTGCAAAATGAAGATCGGACCTCATGCAAACTTCGGCCTCTGTGAAATTTTCGAACGAGGAGCTTTGTAAAACATATTTGGCAGCAGAAAGACATCTTAGCTCATCAAGAGGTAAAACACCTGCTTCCTTATAGGTTCCTAAATTTGATGCATTAATTGGAACTCTTAGGGAAATTTATAGGCTTTGCAGTCAACACTTTGCATTTTAGTCAGTAAATGTTGTGGAGCACTAAAGAATACCTCCTGTGCATACGTCAATTTGGAGCGCACAAGTGACGTTGACAGTAATATTAATATTTTTGTATCCTGTCCCCACTTTGTTTTCTGATGATTTTTTAAAATAAGTTTAAGCTCCTTCTTGCTTTAGTTAGTATGTGCTCAATATGGCTGGTCCAGGAAAGTTTTGCCGTGAGATAGACACCCAAAACCTTAGTCGTTTGAGTATATCGTATGACTGAACCATGGATAGAAAATACAGGAAGTTTTTCAGGGTTGTATCCTGAATTGAAAAGCATCATATTGGTTTTTTGAAAGTGTGGTGTGTGTGTGGTGTGTGTGTGTGTGTGTGTGTGTGTGTGTGTGTGTGTGTGTGTGTGTGTGTGTGTGTGTGTGTGTTGTGCGCGCGTGCGTATGTGTGTGTTTGTGTGTGTGTGTGTCTGCGTGCGTGTGTGTGTGTGTGTGTGTGTGTGTGTGTGTGTGTGTGTGTGTGTGTGTGTGTGTGTGTGTGTGTGTGTGTGTGTGTGTGTCTGCGTGTGTGCAAGCACATGTGTGTTTGAGAGTGTGGTGCATGCAAACTCTGAGAGAGAGAGAGAGAGAGAGAGAGAGAGAGAGAGAGAGAGAGAGAGAGAGAAGAGAGAGAGAGAGAGAGAGAGAGAGAGAGAGAGAGAGAGAGAGAGAGAGAATGCCGAGATTGGCGCAGATCTCCTAGAAGACTGCAAGACTTTCTGTGGTCCCTTATTGTAATGATACCAGTCGTTCAACAAGCCTGCAGGCAGTTCTTGTTCCCTGTCCGCCAGACTATGGATGTTTTCTGTGACGGTTCTTTTCTGGTGCTGACGTTGCTGACACGATCGTCAAGTGCGCCACTCACGAAGTGTTCCAGGGATGGACTCTGCCAGACTGATTTTTCACTAAAGAAATACGCCATGAAGAAAACACTGAGATCATAACCCACATTGGTCGCAGCCTGGATTATTAACAACGACCACGCCATCCGTCCGCCTCTACCAGGCGGACGCGGAAAATGGTGCTAAATGAGGAAAATCACAGGGAACACGTGGTAGGAACTTCAT
>CM031629.1:4944621-4952121 GCA_018398815.1 Conus ventricosus | reverse complement strand
AACAATGTTAGTAACTTAATTGATTGGACTGAGCTGAACCACATGTCTTTGAACGACCAAAAATCTAAATACATGATAATAACTTCGCGACAAAAACGGCAAAAAATAACCTTCAGTCTGCCTTCTATACACATAGGTAATACAGTCATTCATGAAGTTGATACTCACAAAGTTCTAGGTGTTACTATCGACAATAATCTTTCCTGGTCACCCCATATCGATAGTTTATGCAAACGTATTTCCCAAAGGTTATTTCAACATTCAAAAATTAAGAATTTCCTCGATGTTACAGCTCGAAAGAAATTCTTTCATGCATTTATTTCATCATCTATCGATTATGCGTCAACACTCTATGATCAATGCAGTGCAAACACATTAAGATATCTAACAGGATTTATAAACGCTCTCTGAAGTTACTACTTTTAAAAACTACCAGTTTGACGACTGAAGACTACTTAGCGCTGGAGATCCTTCCATTATCGTATAAACTACAGTTTAACAAAGCCGTTGTAATGTATCGAATAATGAACGGATTTGCTCCTTGTACACTAACCACACGATTTCCGAGAAATCAATCAAGATACACGAACAATATTGTAATGAGAAAACCCAGAATTGATCTTTTTAAAACAAGTCTCGCCTATTCAGGAGGGGCCCTTTGGAACTCCTTACCAAATTACGTGAAAGATAAAGAAAGCATTAGCTCGTTTAAATCAGCTTACAAAGCATTTCTCTTTCAGGCACTAAAAACTTTTTAAAACGTACATTACATATTTTAGACATGATATTTCTCTTCATGCCATATAATGCGAAAGAAAGAATATAACAGACATTGTGACCATTGTTATGTTTAACAGTACTGTACAGATTGCTGATGTTGTCATTAGATCAATTCCTTCATGTGTGTGTGTGTGTGGTGTGTGTGTGTGTGTGTGTGTGTGTGTGTGTGTGTGTGTGTGTGTGTGTGTGTGTGTGAGCGTGCGCACGCGCATATGGATGCTTGCATGATTGTGTCGTTTGCTTTTGTAGTATTAGTCTGTTACTTCTTACAGTTTGCAAGTTGACTTAGTGTATTCACTTTTCCTCTTTGTTGCCATATTGACTTGTGTGTTGTCCATGTGCTTTTTTTTTTTTTTTCCCAGGGCTGGGTGAAAAAAAGCATGCGCAATTTGCTTATCCCATTACCCTGGTAAAATAAAATTTCGTTCGTTCGTTCGTTTCTCTCTCTCTCTCTCTCTCTCTCTCTCTCTCTCTCTTCTCTCTCTCTCTCTTCGACAGAATAGAGGTTTCTGTTCTGTAGCTCTCTCTCTCTCTCTCTCTCTCTCTCTCTCTCTCTCTCTCTCTCTCTCTCTCTCTCTCTCTCTCTCTTCTCTCTTCTCACCCCCCTCTCTCTCTCTCTGACCGAATAGAGGTTTTCTGAGTTGAGCTCTAGCTCTCTCTCTCTCTCTCTCTCTCTCTCTCTCTCTCTCTCTCTCCTCTCTCTCTCTCTCTCTCTCTCTCGACCGATAGAGGTTTTCTGTTCTGAGTTCTGAGCTCTCTCTGTCTTCTTCTTCTGTCTGTCTGTCACTCTCTCTCTCTCTCTCTCTCTCTCTCTCTCTCTCTCTCTCTCTCTCTCCTCTCTCTCTCTCTCTCTCTCTCTCTCTTCTCTCTCTTCGACCGAATAGAGGTTTTCTGTGTTCTGAGCTTCTCTCTCTCTCTCTCTCTCTCTCTCTCTCTCTCTCTCTCTCTCTCCTTCTCTCTTCTCTCTCTCTCTCTCTCTCTCTCTCTCTCTCTCTCTCTCGACCGAATAGAGGTTTTCTGGTTCTGAGCTCTCTCTTCTCTCTCTCTCTCTCTCTCTCTCTCTCTCTCTCTCTCTCTCTCTCTCTCTCTCTCTCTCTCTCTCTCTCTCTCTCTTCGACCGAATAGAGGTTTTCTGTGTTCTGAGCTCTCTCTCTCTCTCCCTCTCTCTCTCTCTCCCTCCCTCTCTCTCTCTCTCGCTCTCTCTCTCTCTCTCTCTCTCTCTCTCTCTCTCTCTTCTCTCTCTTCTCGACCGAATAGAGGTTTTCTGAGTTCTGAGCTCTCTCTCTCTCTCCCTCTCTCTCTCTCTCCCTCCCTCTCTCTCTCTCTCTCTCTCTCTCTCTCTCTTTCTCCTCTCTCTCTCTCTCTCTCTCTCTTTCTTCTCTCTCTCTCTCTCTCTTCTCTTCTCTCTCTCTCTCTCTCTCTCTCTCTCTCTCTCTCTCTCTTCCACATCCCACTCCACCCCCGTCTTCTCTTCTCTTTCTTTGTGCCTCTGTTCCTGTATGAAATGTCTGTCTCTGTCCCCCCCCCCCCCCCCCCCCGCCCCCGTCCGTGTCTTTTGGTGCCTCCCTCCCTCCCTCCCTCCCCACCTATCCCACCCCACCCTCTCTACTTCTTTGTCCTCATAACAAGGTATAGATCGATGTATAGTTTCAAAACGGAGTGACCGAGGGCGGAAAATGAAGCACAGTTTAGACAAAAGAGGGGGTTAGTTACCGCGAAGGACACAGACAAACAAAGTACAGGACAAAACACAACGCATTTCGACCTCTTGGGTCTCCTTCAGGCAAAGACAAATAACATTTAGGACAGTGAAAACGAAGAACGTGAAACCACGTATCTTCTCACATTCGGCGGGGAAAAAAAAAATCAAAATGGCGGTTGGATGGATGAAAACGAGGCCTGTGAAAGAGGGGATCATGGGAGTTGAAAAATAGTAATGGTGACCGTGATAATAGTGGTATGAATGACAATAATAGTGTTTAAAAAGTGGCGATGATGAGAGAGGAGGGATAAAGAGAGGAGGGATGCTGGTAAAGTGGATTTGTTTTTTAAAAAAAAAAAGGGGGTGGGGGATGGAGGAGGGGGGTGGGGAGTGGGGTGGGGAGTGACACAGTGGGGTTTGTGGTTTGTTTCGTGATTATGTATGGATATACAGGTATACATGATTTGTATGATTGTCAGTTCCTTCCGTGGACGGGTTTTGTGCTTTCTTCGTTATTTCTCTCTCTTCCTTCCATCTTTGTGACCCTCCCCCCCCCCCCCCCCCCGCTCATTCACCTCACCCCCTCCTCTCCCCTGCCCCACCCCCCCCCCCCCCCCTCCCTCCCAGCCTTTCTCGTCTGCTTCTTCCCCCTTCTCTCTCCCCCCCCCCTCCCGCCCCGCCACCAGTTCTGTCCCCCTCTCATCATTAAGTGATCGATATCCTTTGTAGTCATCGAAGGGTTTGGGCGTTTGATTTTTTTGTGTGGGTCGTATTGGACCAGTTTTTAATCTTCATGATGGCGATGGTTCCTAATTGTTATTTCTTTATGGGTGTGTTGTTGACGATACTGCTCATGATTTTCATCTGATTTCAAAGGGAGGAAGTCTTTATGCGCTTATCTTCCCTCAAAATTAAAGAAACGATTCTTCTGCCTGTCTGTCTGTGTCCCTCTGTCTGTCTGTCTTTCAATGTGAGGCTTTGGCTCTGTTTGTCTGTCTCTCTTTACAATCATTTCTGATAAAATGTCTGTTTTTACTCCCGTTCTTAAAAAACAGGGATACTTTACAATGGGAACGTAGAAATGCTGTCTGTGTCTGTCTGTCTGTCCGTGGTCCTAATGTGTTCCACTCGCTCCAGACACAACTTCTGGGTCGATCTTTCTGAAAATTTGTAGGTATGTTCATTATGGGTTACGGACGATGCCCGATGTTTTATTTTTTTTTTAACCAGAATAGCCGTTACTAAAGGCTATAACGGCCCCTAACGGTTTTTCTTCTTTATGGAATATCTCAGTGAGGAAATACATTATGACGCATGTTTGATTGTGACGTCAAACACATTATGACGCATGTTTGATTGTGACGTTTTTCAAAAAGATAAAACGAGAGTTACGTTCCTATGCTTCGCATCTTGTTCTTTTCTATTATTGTTGGTCTGTGTAAGTTCTGTCTCTTAGCTGGACTAGGCGACACATGGTAATATGCCGTGGGTCATTAACGCGAGGTTATGAGGACCGTTCCCTTTGATGTAAAGAAAGCCTCTCATCTGGTGGGGCCACAGCATATTGCTTAAATAAAGGGAGTAGCAGGGGTGGGGGTGGGGTGGCGAGTGAATAGAATAGGTGGATAGGGGCTATATATGTCATGCTATCAATAGTTTCCTTCTTTGAGTCGTAATAAGTTTTAGAACTAACTCTGTGCGTTTATTGAACTAAGTGTGAGTGTGTTGTGTTGTGTGTGTGTGTGTGTGTGTGTGTGTGAAGAGAGAGAGAGAGAGAGAGAGAGAGAGAGAGAGAGAGAGAGATGGGAAGAGGGAAAGAGAAAGGAGAGAGAGAGAGAGAGGGGCAGAGACAGAGAGAGAGAGACAGACAGACGGACAGACAGACAGTGAAGAAGAAGAAGCGTGCGCGCGCGAGAGAGAGAGAGAGAGAGAGAGAGAGAGAGAGAGAGAGATTCATACGTTTTAATGATGAAACCTTTTTAGTCCTTTTGTGAAAGGGGAATGTTTGAACATAATCCTGCAATCAAAATGACATTACTTATGGTTCTGCAGCAAAGTGTCCGTTGTGACCATTCTTATGTAAAAACACACGATAAATACCAGTGAAATGAAAAACCCATAGCGACATAGCGTGCACAAGTTGCTGTACGTCTCTGTCAACGTTTTTATACCACAAACACAGTTCACACACACACACACACACACAATGGGTGGAGGTTGAGAGAGAGAGAGAGAGAGAGAGAGAGAGGCTTTCTCCGCTCCCGCGTAAATGTTCCCAAGGATTGAAACATCTCAAAAAGGCCAGCGAAGCTATTGTAAGAGAAATAAAAACCAAAACAAAGAAGCAGGTACGTTGCCATTGGAGGTACGTGCGGCGAGCTCACGCACTGGTACAGAAATAAAAACGCCTCCCGCCTACAGATACATTTGAAAGGAGAGGATTAACTTTTGTTTGTCAGTTTTAAGGGAAAGGTCTAGCTTGTGCTCGCTTTCGAGCTGCCGCGACCGTTGACAGATGAACTTCCGATGGCCCTTCCTACCAATCGCCAAAAAGTTGACAAATTTCAACGAATCATATGGCCCGACACATAATATGTATGTTTATATAAAAAAAAACACGACAAGAAAACAAGTCAAAGACGAATGTAAGTAATCCAGTTTCTCTGTCAGCTTCTTTACATTTAAAATCCCCTTTAGTTTCAACACGAACACCCTGATGGGTTTGAAAGTCAAAATGGGAATCTGTACTGATTAATAGATTTTATATTCCCAAAGCACCAAAAATAGCAACATTATCCTATGGGTGGTAAGGAAAGTCGTCGGGATTCTTTATGCTATCTTACAGCCTAACCTGGAGTTCACATTCTTAACCACATGATTGGGCCATAAAGCACGCTCTGCGTTCGTGTTCTAAATACTTCGAATTTTATCAACATGTGTCACACTCTGTCTGTCTCGCATTTTATCGATTGGTCTAGCTTGTGTTCGATTGTAACTATCACGAGTTTTGCTGACAGGTTTAGTTTGTGTTTGATTCTAACTGCCACAAATTTCGCCGACAGGTTTAGCTTGTGTTTGAGTCTAACTGCCGCAAGTTTTGCCGATAGGTGTAGCTTGTGTTTGACTCACGAGTTTTGCCGACAGGTGTAGCTTGTGTTTGATTCTACATGCCACAAGTTTTGCCATAGGTGCAGCTTGTGTTTGAATCTAACTGCCGCGAGTTTTGCCGATAGGCGTAGCTTGTGTTTAATTCTAAACGCCGCAAGTTTTGCTCATAGCGTTTAGCGTATGTTGGCATACCAACTGCTGTGAGTCTTGCCGAAAGATTCAGCATATGTGTTCATGTCTAACCACCTCAATTATGTTTTTCAACAGACCGACATTGCATTCACTTTCTAACCTCGTGAGTGTGTTTGAAAAGTTGGCCAGATGTACCATTCCAGCATCGATTTTCACCCACACACTGGCTTTGCACTTTTGTTCAATTTTTATCAAAATTTGGCCCACTGGACAGTCTTGTGCTTGTATTCGAATTGTCTCGAATTTGGCTGAGAGGCTGTCACTGTGTTGGCATTGTATCTTAAATGTCACTGACAGTCTGACACTGTGTTGGCATTGTATGTTAAATGTCACTGACAGGCTGACACTGTGTTGGCATTGTATCTTAAATGTCACTGACAGGCTGACATGCTGGCATCGTATCTTGAATGCCCCTGACAGGCTGACACTGTGTTGGCATTGTATCTTAAATGTCACCGACAGACTGACACTGTGTTGGCATTGTATCTTGAATGTAACTGACAGGCTGACATGCTGGCATCGTATCTTGAATGCCACTGACAGGCTGACACTGTGTTGGCATTGTATCTTGAATGTCACTGACAGGCTGACACTGAGTTGGCATTGCATCATAAATGTCATAGACAGGCTGACACTGTGTTGGTATTGTATCTTAAATGTCACAGACAGGCTGACACTGTGTTGGTATTGTATCTTTAATGTTACTGACAGGCTGACACTGTGTTGGCATTGTGTCTTAAATGTCACTGACAGGCTGACACTGTGTTGACATTGTGTCTTAAATGTTACTGACAGGCTGACACTGTGTTGGCATTGTATCTTGAATGTCACTGACAGGCTGACATGCTGGCATCGTATCTTGAATGCCACTGACAGGCTGACACTGTGTTGGCATTGTGTCTTAAATGTTACTGACAGGCTGACACTGTGTTGGCATTGTATCTTGAATGTCACTGACAGGCTGACACTGTGTTGGCATTGTATGTTAAATGTCACTGACAGACTGACACTGTGTTGGCATTGTATCTTGAATGTCACTGACAGACTGACACCTGTGTTGGCATTGTATCTTGAATGTCACTGACAGGCTGACACTGTGTTGGCATTGTATCTTGAATGTCACCGACAGACTGACACTGTGTTGGCATTGTATCTTGAATGTCACCGACAGACTGACACTGTGTTGGCATTGTATGTTAAATGTCACTGATAGGCTGACACTGTGTTTGCATTGTATGTTAAATGTCACTGATAGGCTGACACTGTGTTGGCATTGTATGTTAAATGTCACTGACAGGCTGACACTGTGTTGGCATTGTATCTTAAATGTCACTGACAGGCTGACACTGTGTTGGCATTGTATTTAAATGTCACTGATAGGCTGACACTGTGTTGGCATTGTATGTTAAATGTCACCGACAGACTGACACTGTGTTGGCATTGTGTCTTAAATGTCACTGACAGGCTGACACTGTGTTGGCATTGTATGTTAAATGTCACTGATAGGCTGACACTGTGTTGGCATTGTATGTTAAATGTCACCGACAGACTGACACTGTGTTAGCATTGTATGTTAAATGTCACCGAAAGACTGACACTGTGTTGGCATTGTATGTTAAATGTCACCGACAGATTGACACTGTGTTGGCATTGTATGTTAAATGTCACCGACAGACTGACACTGTGTTGGCATTGTATGTTAAATGTCACCGACAGAC
>CM031629.1:4932121-4934621 GCA_018398815.1 Conus ventricosus | reverse complement strand
TCCATCATGGTGGGGGACAGAGGGCTGTGGTACTCCCTGTCTGTACAGAGGTCCATCATGGGTGAGGGACAGAGGGCTGTGGTACTCCCTGTCTGTACAGGGGTCCATCATGGGTGGGGGACAGAGGGCTGTGGTACTCCCTGTCTGTACAGCGGTCCATCATGGGTGGGGGACAGAGGGCTGTGGTACTCCCTGTCTGTACAGCGGTCCATCATGGGTGGGGGACAGAGGGCTGTGGTACTCCCTGTCTGTACAGCGGTCCATCATGGGTGAGGGACAGAGGGCTGTGGTACTCCCTGTCTGTACAGGGGTCCATCATGGGTGAGGGACAGAGGGCTGTGGTACTCCCTGTCTGTACAGGGGTCCATCATGGGTGGGGGACAGAGGGCTGTGGAACTCCCTGTCTGTACAGCGGTCCATCATGGGTGAGGGACAGAGGGCTGTGGTACTCCCTGTCTGTACAGGGGTCCATCATGGGTGGGGGACAGAGGGCTGTGGAACTCCCTGTCTGTACAGCGGTCCATCATGGTGAGGGACAGAGGGCTGTGTACTCCCTGTCTGTACAGCGGTCCATCATGGGTGAGGGACAGAGGGCTGTGTACTCCCTGTCTGTACAGCGGTCCCTCATGGGTGGGGGACAGAGGGCTGTGTACTCCCTGTCTGTAAAACACAATGGCACCATTACACAGTGCTATCGCTAGCTGTAGCGATGATGACTAACTTGTGGCTTTGTCGCGGAGGGAAGCGAAAATGTGAAATTCACGGCGTTCTTTATCAGAAACCGGTCTTGAGGAGAGCACAGGGAGCCCTCTTGATACCCGTTTAGCGTACGCTCAGGAACGCTCAATGGTCCTAGGCTCTATAATCTCTGCTTTTCGAAACTTTAACATCAGCAGAAATAAAACTGAAAACAGTTTGTTACATTTTGTTTTCCCTTTATTCTCTCTTCTTAAAAAAAAATCGTCTTTTTCTTGCTACTTCGTATGTTGATATATGAAACAAAAGTGTAGCCCTGGAGTTCAAAAGAAAATGATGGCATTAAATGCTTGTTCGTTAAACTACCCCCCCCCCCTCTCCTGTCTCTGTCTGTCTGTCTGTCTGTCTCTCTTTCTCTCTCCAGTCAGTGTATTAAAGCTCGAAAAGGAAATGCCAATGAGATACTGAACAAACATATTACGCCACGCAAATAAAGTTAGAAAATAACTCCGTTCAGACGTTAATTGTTGTTGACCAAGAATGCCAAATTTCACATAATTACATGCTGTTTGGTAACTGCAAAATCTGCATTGGATTGGATTGTAGTTGTGTCCAAGGGCCTTGGTCTATGCTCACATCCCTGAATTAAACAGGCGCGTTTGTCATGGTGCGTGACATGATTCTTAAGAATACGCTATTCTGCTCGTTTTAAATATGTTTCTTTTTTTTTTTTTCTGTCGTTCAGAATGTCACTAACCGTATGTTTGTGACAGCTGCACAACTATTGACACTGATGTTACAGTGAGTTCCCCCCCCCCCCCCCTTCACCCTCATCTTCCCACCTACACACCCCCTTCTCTCTCCCTCATCCCTTTATACATTTGTCTTGGAACAACTTTGCCTCAGCCTGTTAGGTTATAAACAGCATCATTCACCGAAACGTCTTGGACTGATGTTCACTTTTCAGCTTATTTTTCGGATTATGTGTATGGTGGTTTACTTCTATGTTGTTATGTTTATTTGGTCGTTAGCTCTGTTTCCTCACTTTCAACAATAGTGCATGATGTGTGCGTGCGCGAGATTTTTTCTCTATCTCCCCCCCCCCCCCTCTCCCTCGATCCTGCCTTTTTGTTGACTTGTTTTTCCACATCATGTTGATGTCATCATAAATCATTATTGACTGGATTTTCAAAATAGTTGAAATTTGGATCCCCAAAACAAACAGACCAGCAAACTGATAGAATATGCACTGGCAAACACTATCTACAGGGCCTGGAATGAGAACCCAGCGGGAAAACCGTGAAGGTTTGTGTCGTTTCATCCGGAGTTGATAATGCCATTATTATCATTTTAATGATGGTGACGGTTACTACTACTGCTACTGCTACTACTGCTACTGCTACTACTACTACTACTACTACTACTGCTACCACCACCACCACCACCACTACTACTACTACTACTACTACTACTACTAACTACTACTACTACTACTACTATCATCATCATCATCATCATCATCATCATCATCATCATTATTATTATTAATTTTGTAGTTGTTATCATCATTCATCATCACTATTTCTTATTCCTCCTCCTCTTCATCATCATCATCATCATCATCATCATCATCATCATCATCATCATTATAATTACTACTACCACCACCACCACTACTACTACTACTACTACTGCTGCTGCTGCTGCTGCTACTACTGCTACTGCTACTACTACTACTACCTCGACTACTACAATTTACCCTCCTTCTGCTCCTCAACAACATCATCATCATTGTTATTATTAC
>CM031629.1:4917121-4927121 GCA_018398815.1 Conus ventricosus | reverse complement strand
AATGTGATTTTTTTTGGTGCCAGTCTATGAATACTCGACTCCTTAAGCAAGGCCTTGACGCATTGAATTGTTGGTGTGCAGCCCGTGCGAATGAGAAAAGGGACACCACTGATCTTGTTTTCTGAACCCGTGTGACCGGGTGTGGAGATCAGTCCGAGGTATGATGATTTGACCAGCTTTTGGAAGAGATACATGAATAAATTCAGTTCATCTGCCTGACCATTTTGTGTCGTGTATATACACGACACTGACCTGGTAAGGACCGGAAACTGTGGCAAGCCTCACCGGATATTGGAGTACCTAACAAAACACCCGGAATTTTTTGGTCTGCTATCAATTTGGTTTGTTATCAGTGCCTTGAAATAATTCAGAACTACTGGGGGGGGGGGGGGGGGGGGGAGAGGGGGGGGGGAGAAGAAGGAAAAAGTGTGGGATAAAATCTAGCTATCTCTATTTCTCATCTGGACTAGCTGTTTTCATAATTATGAGGAAAACATTTGATGACCACCAAACCCAGATGATGACTTGAAAACCCTGAGCTTGAAGAAGAGGAGGGAGGGGGTAGGGAGGGTGGGTGGGGTGGGGGTGGGGGTGGGGGGTTACTTTTAGAAGTGTAAATCTAGACGTTCTGAGTACAAGACCGAGGAGTCGCGCTGACAAAACGTTTCTGATCCAATCTCTTGTCAGGGATCGTACTCATATTCCCTTCCTCAGCTAGGCTAGGTGTTCCATCCGTCAATCAGGTTACTGCGTTTGTTGGTTGGTTTGTGTGTCTGTCAGCAAGACTATTAAGCATTTAAAAAAAAACAACAACTACTGAACCGATTTCAATGTAACTTTGTGGGGAAAAAAAATTGGCCCAAGGACAGACTCACTCACTTTCGATGCTGAATCAGGATTAAACGGCGGATCCAGGATCCGTTCAACCACGGCGGAGGTCTGCGCTCCCCCGAGAGCCTTCGTCATTTCCTCCATCATTTTCCTTCTCTCTCTCTCTCTCTCTCTCTCTCTCTCTCTCTCTATTTTGTTTTCCAGGTGAGCCTGGCGCAACTGGAGAAAGAGAAAGCCGAGCACGTGTCCACCATCAAGGAGAAGTCCAAAGAGATCCACTGGCTGCAGAAGGAGCTCAACTCCATCAAGCACCAGCTGCACAAGCTGCGCAAGATCGTCCTCAACTACAACGAGTCGCACTCCAGCAACGTCCACCTGGACGACGTGGAGCCGCCCAAGGAGTCCGCGGCGGAGGGGTCCCTGCAGCGCGGCGCGGCCAACAACATCAGCCGGGAGCGCACCTACCTGGAGGGCGACCAGCTGGATTACTTCGCCATCCCGCCGAGGAGATCGCCCTGTGGAAGCTACGGGCCAAGCAGAACGTCCCGGACCCCCGAGGTCGTGCCGGGGGCGGCGGCGGCCCACGCACGGGCATCGCGCAGTGTCTGCGCTGCCAGCAGCTGTTCAAGCCGAACGAGAACAACGCCATGGCGTGCCGCTACCACAAGAAGGGGCGGGAGATCCGCGAGCAGTACGACAACACGGGCGGCTCTCTAGGGTGCTGTACAAGTGGGCCTGCTGCAAGAGGGGACTGGACGTGCCGGGGTGCACGCACGGGTACCACATCTGAACTGCACCCGGACAGAGAGAGCTTTCTCCGCGGGCTGGACGTGCCGGGGTGCACGCACGGGTACCACATCTGAACTGCACCCGGACAGAGAGAGCTTTCTCCGCTTCCCCGTCTCCTCCCCCCCCCCCACTCCCCACCAATCCTCCTCCACCACCCCCCCTCCCTCTCCGTGCTCTCCTCTTCGCCCTTCTCCCATTTAAGACATTTTCGATCTCGTGTCACGAGATTCAAGATCGGGTGATTGGTGTGGACCATGGTGAAGGCGCGTGATTTTGTGAATGAACTAGACAGAAAGGTACCCGTTTCTCTCCCCCCTTCTCCCTGGCTGCCTTCAAGACATGTCTTTCTCTGACAGGTTCAAAGCCTTTTTGTTTGTTTGTTAAAACATCACAGGGTGCATGTGCGGATATCCTATTCGAACCGTGTGTGGAGAAGTATTCTCCTCCTCGCCCCCCCCCACCCCCCCACCACCACCCCACGCCCTGTTCGTACCAACTGTTCCAGAAAATAATTATCTTTTGTCATAGATTCAAAGTCGATTTAGTACTACGTACTACCACATCCCCCCTCCCCCCCTCTTCCTCCCCCCCCCCCCCCCCGCCCCCTTCCCTCCCCCGAAGTCAGTTTCTGTCTGTCACAGAAAAGGTCGGTTAAGCAACACGTCGTTGGGTAAACGTATATGAACATTGTATATGAACTGCTTTATTACGAAAGATATCCCTTCTCCTACAGTCCCCCATTCGCCTTAACCCCCCCCCCCCCCCCCCCCCGCCCCTACCCTACCCTTCATTCTTTACAAGACCGTGTTTTTCGCATCAGATTCAAGTTTGCTGAAGTTTAATGTACCAGGGTCGACAAATGGACATCATGCCTTGAACAGTATTATTCAGAAAGATACCCTTTCTGCCCCCCCCCCCCCCCCCCCCCCCCCACACACACACCTCCTTTCTTAGTTGTAGATTCAAGGACAGTTCAGCAACATTGGCAAAACAGACGAGAACGTCAAGTCCAGCAAGACCGCTCTCCAACCAAGGCCGATTGATCTTTTAATATCGGAAGAGAGAGAATCTGTCCAACGACTAGGAGGAGGCTTGGAAAGTAAATTTTACCCCCGGTACGTGCGCGAATGATATGAGAGAAGGGGGCTGATTGGTGGGATTAGTGCGGTACCTTGACAGTCGAGAGAATTCTGCGTGTTGGAACTTTGTACGGAAAAGGGTGAGAAGGGGGTGGTGGGGGGTGGGTGAGGGGGTGGGTGGAAGCAGAGGTGTCCTGCTTCCTGTATCTCCCGCCGGACCTGGTGCGGGGGAGGGTCTGGATGCTAGCCTTTCGGATGAGATCGTGAGCCGAGGTCCTGTGTGCGGCACGTGCTGATAGCCGCCCCCCCCCCCACTCCCCCTCCCCCTTCATTCAACAACAGGACAGACAGACACATCGACCAACCAGCTGAAGTAGGTGAAAATATATCTTTGACAAAGGTAATAATGATAAAAACAGTGATGGTAATAATGCTACTACAACTACTACCACTGATAATAGTGTTGAACAACAACAACAGCAGCAGCAACAATAATGTAAATAACAATAATAATAATAACAACAACAAAAGGAACAATAACAATAATGAAAACAAAAGAAGAACATTCAAATTGTTAAATAATACCGATGAAAACAAAAGATAACAGAAACGGCAACAAGAATTATAATGATAGTAGTAACAACAAGAACAATGATGATGATGATGATGATGATGACAGTAATAAAAAAAAACGATGATGAGGATGATAATGAAGATGGTGAAAGGTGATGCTAGTGGTAACGACAACAACACAACAATTGTAATAACAGTAATACCATTGACGATGATAACAACAACAATAACACTGACAAATAATACATTTTGATAGCACTTTCCAACACGTCAAACCATTTAACAACGACAAAGTACACACACACACACACACACACACACACACACACACACACACACTCACACAACACACACACACACAATCTGTACTCAACCCAATACAGGCACGATTTCATACGACACAACATTGTCACGAAGCGACAGTACAGTACAGTTTAATACAATTCAGTGCAGTACACAGTACACTGCAATGCAATCCAATGCAATTGATAGCACTGTCGTACCATACAAGTGCACTAAAGATACAGCTTAAAGAGACTGCGGTTATGGTGTACAACCCATCATCATATGTGAACAGAAAATTTTACGATGAAAATATCAAAAGGAAGCAACACAATGGTAGTGTTATCCACAGACATAAGTCAGCTACAACAAAGTTTCAGCGACAAACCTTTGCACAAAGAACGCGTTGGAAAGCGGAGGGTACGGAAAGGGAGAAATCGCTGCGAAGGGGAAACAATGGCTCTATAATATATGACTGATTCCGCGAGAGATAATAAGGGGAGAGTATACATATCTTCACCTTTCGCGTGATCGCATGATTCTCCCAGAAACTCCTTAGTAAAAAAAAAAAACCCACATCGCGTGATTCTCCTGGGAATTCTCACGAAGACAAATTCTTTGTTAGTCCTGGAGACTTCTATAAAAACATATTGTATAATTCTCCTCCAGATACTTTCATGAAAACATACGCCATCATTCTGACAAGACACTGTTGCGAAGACACTGGATTCTCATTACAGGTTCTTGTTTAGACACGTTCCATGATTCTCATAGAGACTCTTGTGAAGACTGCATGATCCTCCCTGGAAGAGTCTCCCGAGAAGACACATTCTGTGAATACTCTTGAACATAATCCTACGTCATAACACTCCTTCAATAACACTGTAAATTATACATCGTGGGACTCCCGCCATTACACGCCGTGACACTCTCGCGATTTTACATCAAAAGACTCCATTGATTTACATATCGTGAGACTCCTGTCACTATACATCGTAAGACTCCTCCGATTACACATCATGAGAATCCTGTGATTATACATCGTGGTTCTTCTGCGGTTGCGAATCGAGTGGACCAAACACATCGTGATATTTCTGTCATACATTGTGAGATTCCAATGATTATGCATCGTGAGACTCCTGCGACTTCTGTGATACCTGCGATTGCTCATTGAGTGCCTTCGCTGATCCCATGTTGGATGATTCATGCAATGACATGTTGTGTAGCTAGCTGGCTCCTGCGAAATCACATTCTGCGACTCTTGCAATGGTACGTTGTGAGATTCCTGTGATTATACACTTGTAAGACTCTTTCGAGTACACATTCTGTGATATCTGCAATCATACTCTGAGCGACTCCTACGATATCATATTGTGTGATTCCTGCGATGGCACGCGTGACGTCTGAGATGACACGTTCTGTGACTCCTGTAGGTTACACGGTGTGTGACACCTGCGACAACATGTGGTGGGACCCCTGCGATGACACATTGTGTGACTCCTGCAGTGACACACCGAGAAGACCCCTTGTGATGACGCATTCTTGGATTCTTGGAATCGCACGTCCTGGTGTTCATGCAGTTACTTGCTCTGCGTCTCCTATGACGACACAGTCTGCCGTGGTTTTAGGGGATGGGACGTTTGCTGTGTTTAACTGGAGTCCGACTATGGCCAAAGGTACACCTGAAGACGCCTCAACACTCTCTTCAACAGATCCGATAGAATTTCTGGACAATTTACAAGTGATAAACGAGAGACAGACCCGACATGTCTAAATGCGTGTAAAGCTCGAATGGACATGCATTGCTCAGAAGAACACTATTGTAAACTGTCAAAAAACCCCCCAAAAACCCTGCAAATTTCATTTTTGTTTGAATACTGATACAAAAAAAGAGAGACGTAGGTTTCGTTTTCGTTTGATTGTGGTTAATTGTTTTTGTTTAAATCACACAAAAAGATGAGCTGCAATGCAAATGATTTGTAATCCTTTGTCTGGTTGTAAGGTATAGACTTCGACTGTTTATTTTCGAATAACAGCGTTTTTAGAAATCCTTTACCTTGCTACTGAGTCTATGTGAACATCATCTCCATAAAATTGATGCGTTTCTTATTTTTGAGCTGTATTCAGACAAAAAGAAGACTTGCAGCTTTTTTTTTTCTCTTAAACTGAACAGTGTAGATTTGAAACCAGAAATTAATGCAGTTAGAGAGGTGCGTTTAAAATGTAAAATAAAGTGCATGGTACAAATCATATTGTTTATTGCTGCACTTGTGACGAGGGGGGGGGGGGGGGGGGGGGGATGAGAGGGAGGGAGGTTGGGGTCGAGGGATGACTTTTCTGGAAAGGGAGGTGTGTGTGTTGGTGGGAGGGAAGGGGTGGGGTGGGGTGGGGGGGTGGGGGTGGGGGGTGGGGGGGGGGGGTATTCGTTCTCAAGATGTGAGAAGGGGGTAAATGCTTTATTCAAGTCACGAATAAAGACGGTTTCTTGTCCGTCATGTTTGCTCGTTATCCTTGGGTGTCGTGTTGTAGAGTTAAGCTAAGTGTAGATCCATTTGATGTAGTAGGCCTACAGTGTGTGTGTGTGTGTGTGTGTGTGTGTGTGTGTGTGTGTGTGTGTGTGTGTGTGCGTGCGTGCGTGCGTGCGTGCGTGTGCGTGCGTGCGCGTGCGTGCGTGTATGTTGAGATGTAGACAGAATCTGAGGTACGGAGAGAGGTTTAGAGGGTCTGTGGGAACGCGGGTTTGGGTTTGGAGTTTGCAGTTGGTTCGCTGACCTGACGAGAACATTCTCTCTCCTTTACCCATTCCGCCCCCCCCCCCCTCCACTTCCTTACCCTTCCTCCCGATGGAACCTTCTTGACCAAATCTGTTATCTTTGGCATGCAGACGCGTTTGAAAAGCGTCCTTTTTTGTCGTCTTTTTCTGCATTTCCTTTCTCTCTCCTTTCAGCTGTCGCCATTTCCTCCCTCTTTTTCTTTTTTTGTGTTTGTTCATCCTCCTCTTTCTTCTCTCTTTCTTTCTTTTTTTTTTTTTTTACTTTCCTCCCTCTCTTCCTCCTACTCTTTCCTTCTCCTAATTTTCCCTTTTTCTTCTCGTCCACCTTTTCTTCTCCTTTGTACTCTTCTTCTGTTCATTCCATCTTCTTCTCTTCTTTGTCTTTCTCCTTCCCCCTCTCTTTCCTTTGTTGTTGTATGGATGCCAAGCTTGGCAGCAAAAATCATTCGTCGATGGTCTTTCTTCGCAGATTTGTAGTCTAAACATTCTTTTTTTTCCGTTATAAACAATTAATAAAAAAAAACCAACTCCTGCATTGCACACATGAGACAGAAAAGGCGAAGTCAGTAGAGTACAGCCAAAAAAAATCAATGCGCCAACAAGGCCTTGCTTAAGAAGTCGAGTATTTTACAGACAGCCCAATTCAAATTGTGTTGAGAATTTGTATCGTCTTTGAAAGTTGATTGACCTTCTTTTCTGACATTATATGCCCATTAAAGGACATGGCCAGGTGGTTCCCATCAGTCAGATGAACAAGAAAGGAATGCGGCCTTCTGTTGAACCCACCTCTGCGCACAGACAGAGGACACGGGTGTGTTACCAAGGCCTGAAGTGTGACGTCATGTAAAGGGGCAAGCTCCTGTATTTCTAGGAATGTGAATGATTTCATCGACCAGAGATCCCTAAAAACAAGCGGAGTGATTACCCTGGGGTGTGGGGTGCTATTATCAATTAATTCTTCAGTCATTATAGTAATGACTTGGCAAAGATTTGAACTTTTAGAGAAAAAAAATGAAGATCATGGGGGAATGTATTAAAATATGAGAAACCTTCACTAGCTGCCTGAGGGAACCATCGTAATCCCCTTTGAAGGCAGATTTCCATTGTATTGCCCGCTCATAGGCCTTTCGTCCGCTAGGTCGGACTCATCAGGGAGACACGGCTGATAGTGTCTGTGCTCTTGGTGTCAAATAGAGACCCACCACAGTCCATAATTCTGTGGTGTTCTCACCACCAAGGGTTCAAAAAAGAATCCAACAGCATCCCCAAGGCAGCCAGCGAAGGGTAGTAAATGGAACAAAACGAAAGTGTGGAGAGGAAAAATGTTGCTGAAAAACTAAAAAAATGATGATGCAAACAGTATAAAATGTAGGGGACAATCTTTTGAGCCTATGCTTGAGGATTCATTCAAGGATGCAAGGGAGATCAAACAAGATATGGAACAGTGTGAGTGGTCAGCTCTGCTGTTCAATAACCCAAGCATTGTGAGTGGCTAAGAATTGTGCAGAACAACCTTTACTTGGATCTCCTAAGAGATGCAATCTCCACTGATTGACCAAACAATATAATGCTGAACAGTTTAGTATGTATGTCTCTCTCTCTCTCTCTCTCTCTCTCTAAATATAAAATCCTCATTGAGAGCAGAAAAGCACACAGATCGTGTCTCAAAACCCGAAAGAAACTTTGTCGAGGGAGACAGGGAAGGAAATCAAGTTTCAGGTTCATCAAGGAGGCGTCACTGCGTGAGGACTAGTCCATATACGCTACCACCACATCCGTCTAAGTTTTGAGACCAACACTACGCATGATTTGAAGCTGGTGGATGAATGAATTAACAACTAAGATGAGAGAATTGAAGAAGAGGGTCTCGTGGCCACGACTTAGCAGATGTCTGACCTACGCTTTAGCCCAATGCGCTGGTCAGACCTTGAGTTCCTACCAAACATTTTTTAAAAATTGTACTTATTTCATTTTATTTTGTTTTTATCTTTTATTAATTAATTAATTGATTTATTATCATTACTTTTTTTCGGGGGGAGGGGGGGGGGGGGTATGTGTGTGTAGTGAATGTACACATGTATGTGTATGGATGTGTGGGCACGGGCCCATGTGTGTGTGTGCATGTGTGTGTGTGTGTGTGTGTGTGTGTGTGCACATGCATATGCGCGCGTTTGTGTGTGTATGTGTGCACGCAACGCATGTGTGTGTGTGTGTGTGTGTGTGTGTGTGTGTGTGTGTGTGTGTGTGTGTGTGTGTGCACGTGTGTGCCTGCACGTATGTGAGCGTATGTATGCGTGTGCAGAAGTGCGTGTGCATGTGTGTGCGCATGTAATCTGTAGGATTATGTGAGCACACACACGTATCTGCATATGTATGTGGACATATATGTGTGTCTTTGTATGTGGGCATGTACGCATGTGCATGTGTGCATGCGTTTTTGCGTTCATGAGTATGCGTGTATGTGCGCACACATGTGGCTGTGGACGTGCATATTCACGCATGTGCATATGTGTGTGCGTAGGAGTGAGCGAACGTACGCGCGCGCGTTGGTGTGCGCGCGCACGCGCGCGCGCGTGTGTATGTATGTGTGTGTGTGTGTGTGTGTGTGTGTGTGTGTGTGGTGTGTGTGTGTGTGTGTGTGCGCACGCGCGTGTGCGTGTGTGAGCACGTGTTTGTGCATGCGCGTGCGCGCGTATGTGTGTGTGTGCGCGCGCGCGCATGTGTGTGTGTGCGCACGCGTGCGCGCGCGCGCGCGCGCGTGTGTGTGTGTGTGTGTGCGTAGTGACTGCGTGCGTGAATGTACAGAAGATGACTTAGGATCAAGAACCATAACAAGACCATCATATAAAAAATATACGTGCACGCGCACATGCGCGCGCGCACACACGCACATAACCATAAGAACAACAACTCCCCCTCACACACACACACCCATGCACATGCACACACACACACACACACACACACACACACACACACACACACACACACACACACCAACGCTTGCACACTCACGTCCGTGGACTCTCTAATTAACACGATAGCATCACCCCATTGATAAACACACACCAGCGCACACACATCTACAGCATGCGCTGGGGGCCCTGAGAGATTCAAAGTCTTATCTCAGTTGACATGTCTTTGATGATTTGTGTTTGTTATTGGTAAAGCCCAGTATGAGTTTGTCCCAATCTCTAGGGAAACAACAGGGAGAGGGGAAGAGGAAGTTGGAGGGGGATGTGGGATAGTGATGTGAAACAAGAAGACATTAGATACGTTAAATTCAGTAATGTCTACAATAGATTCATTTTACTGTTAAATCTTTTTTTAATTCTCCAAAGCACATATACGACAAAATTAACAAACTAACAAGAAGACAGTAGAGACGTTAAATTCAGCAATATCTACAACAGATTCATTCTACTGTTAAATCTTTTTTAATTCTCCAAAGCACATATCATACAACAAAATTAACAAACTAACAAGAAGACAGTAGACACGTTAAATTCAGTAATATCTACAATATATTCATTTTACTGTTCTAGTGAGATGGGAGGGGGCGGGGGGGGGGGGGGGGGGGGGGGGGGGGGGTTGGCAAAAAAGGCTTATAGCGTTTACATCAGAGAGTTGCGTGCAGTGCTACCATTAGAGTTTAGATAGTGTGTGTGGGTGC
>CM031629.1:4896860-4906860 GCA_018398815.1 Conus ventricosus | reverse complement strand
GTGATACCAAGTCTGAATCGTATGAAGATATCCCTTAATGCCTTATTTCTGATGCACTCAAATAGGCTTCTAATGAAAACTCGGATTTATAAACGTTTTGTATATAGAATATCTGTCACGTTCCTGGAGCCTACTGCACCATCCTTGTTTCCAACAATCAGTTAAACGTTCCTTGAAAAGTCTTAGGAACCAAGGCACATTTTCCACACCTCCATTAAGCCACACATAACCGAAACCGTACATCGTAAGCAGCTTGCGGATATCTGATACCCAGCACGTTTTGTTATTGCTGTCTAGATTTATAAGCAAAATAATTGTAAGCTTTCTTGGGCAGTCTTTCATTGTTCATTCTTGTGAGGCGGATCCAAAATCGGACAGCGTTTGTTTTTGCGTCTATACTTATTGGTACTCTACCTGTTTCCCCATACACCATGTCATTTGGTGTTCTGGGCGCCACATTTAATAACTTTTTCAACGCAAATGTATGAGCCTTTTCGATATGCATTTGCTCTAACATTCCCCAGATTTCAGACCCGTAGAGTAAGATAGGTTTTATCTGGGCATCAAACAATTTAAAGAAAATGTAGGGGAAACATCTAACTTCCATAACGTTTTAAATATTTCCACAATAGCAAGTTTTGCCTTTGCTGTCTGTTTTTGCATGGCGAGTGAGAATCTTAAACGAGTAGTCAGCCATACGCCTAAATATTTGTACGAGTTTACCACTTCCATTTCAGATTTACCGTAAAACCATTTTTTCATGGCGAGATATATAGCCCCCATTTCTAACACCACAATATTGGATTTCTCCAGGTTAACTGAAAGGTCAAGAGAGTCTGTATTTTTTCTCAGTAAATCTAATTGGAGTTGTAGGCCCTTTTACTGTGTATGAAAGCAAAGCAACGTCGTCTGCAAAAAGAATAATCAATTAGTTATTATATATATTGGGTATTTATATAGCGCCTATCCTCGGTCACAGACCAAGCTCTAAGCGCTTTACAATAAACACACTACCTCACTCACTCAACGGGCTGCCTACCCAGGTAGAGCCGCCGAAGAGCAGCCTACTGGCGCTCATTCAGTCGTTTCCCGTACCATTCAAATATCAGTCACTCATTTTCATTTATCTCATTTATTCCTCCAGTTTCTCACATAGGATGCATGCGATGTTTATACGTGTCCTCCATTTCCACCAGTACACGATGGCACACGATAACAGTAAGTGACAATGTCAGAGTGTAGCTGAACACCGTGTTTACCGTTGTGGATTATGTCAAGTGATAGTTCATTTATCATGATTGAGAATAACAGAGGACTTATAATTTCACCTTGTTTTAAGCCTTTCTGGCAGAAAAAGAAATCAGTCAGACCTGCACCACTACCGCATCTAACACACGCTTTTACCACCTTGTACATGCTCTGAATAGCACTTAACATTTTACCCGATATTCCGTTCTTCAACATGATAGGCCATAACTTAGCATGGGAAATAAGATAAACGCCTTCCTAAAATCAATGAAAGCGACGTAAAGTTTGTTGTTACATGCTAGATGTTTCTGAATAGCAGCAAAATGTGTAAAGACATGATCAATAGTGCAATGTCTTTTCTAAATCCAGCTTGTTCCTCGCCTATGATTCCTTTATCTTCAATCCAGTCTGCCAGGCGTTTATTTAAAATATAGCTGTATAGTTTACTACATACATTCAAAAGAGAGATCCCTCTGTAATTGTTGGGATCATGAGGATTTCCACGTTTATACAGAGGTTGAATGATAGCCTTCTGTCCATGAATCTAGGTACTGTCCTGAAGTAAAAATAAAGTTGAATAATTCTTCTAAATAAGGCAGTATCCATGTATATGGATAAATGAATACCTCAGGAATTAGTCCATCAGGACCACCTGCCTTATTGCATTTTAAATGTTTGATTGAATCGATGATTTCTTCGCGGGTAATAACCGAGTTTATAGCTATTTATTTCTTGGTGTTCAACATTATTATTCTCCTCACAAACAATCGATGGTTGTGGCTGTAATGTTGCTTCAAAAACATTCGCAAAATGATTTCGCCAGTCTTCCTTCGAAATGTCCCCCAGTGAATTCTTTTGCTTATATCTGACATTTTTCAGAGTAGTCCAAAACAATTTGGAGTCGTTGGTAGCATTCAATAATTTGTCTCTAAGACCAGTTTCGTAGCATTTCTTCTGTTCCAAATACTCAGTTAAATTTGCTTTGGATCGCTGATTTCTGAAGATTCTTGGGGAACTTTTTACGGACGCTTTTGTTGTCCTGCACTCTTTATCAAACCATACTTGCTTTTTCGGGAAACTACCACATTTCAGTTGTTTTAACATGCATTTTGAAGCAAATGTCAAAGTATCATTGAACACAGCAATGGACACATTCATCATCATTCTCTTGCCCATGATGGGTGTAGAGGAGAGATGAGAGACACTCTCGAAGCCAGGCACCGCCATCCGGCCCTGTCCTCTGCCTGTCGCATCAGCGTAGGGCCATCCATCCTGGTCCATTCTTTGATGTTGTCCATCCAGCATTTGGCTTGTCGTCCCCTTCGTCTGCCGCCTTCCAGCGTGCCCTGGATGACTGTTTTGGGCAGTGAATTGTGGCGTATGACATGCCCGAACCACGACAGCTTCCTCTTCTTGATTGTTGCCAAGAGGGGTTCTTGGGGGCCTGCAAGTGATGTTATTTGGCTCCTTACAAGGTCGTTTGTCTTCCGGTCTTGCCAAGAGATCCCGAGCAAGCGCCTGAAGCATTTAGTTTCAAACGTCTGGATTCTCTTGGTGGTCTCTGCTGTCATGGTCCAGCTTTCGCAGCCATACAGCAGGATGGACAGCACCAGGGACTTGTACAGCTTCATCTTTGTAGGAAAGCTGATCTCCCTGCTCTTCCAGATCTTGTTTAGCTTTGCCATTGCTGCTGTTGCGATCGCTAGTCTGGTCTTGATTTCTGTTGTAGAGCGACCGTCTTTGGTGAGAGTAGCGCCAAGGTATTTGAAAGCGCCCACTTCTTCAAGCTGTTGTCCGTTCATGTAGATTTCAGCATGGGTGTTGGTTGTGCTGTTGACCAGGACTTTGCTTTTTTCTGTGCTCACTTCCATTCCATATGCACCTGCCCTTTCTTCTAGTCTCTTTGTCAGGTCTTGTAGTTCTTCGTTGCTGCCTCCCATCAGGTCGATGTCATCTGCGAACCTCAGATTATTGATGGTTCTTCCTCCGATGGAGACAGTGGAGTGGAAGTCATGGAGGGTTTCACGCATGATGTTTTCCAGGAAAAGATTGAACAGTACGGGAGATAGCAGGCAGCCTTGACGGACTCCAACTGTGGTCTTGAAGTAGTCCCCTATCTGGTTGTTGAGGAGGACTGCGCTGCTGGCGGTGTTATACAGCGCCTGGATGGTTTGGACGAGACCCTCCTCTATGCCAAACTTTCTGAGCACCTGCCACAGACCCTTGTGCCACACCCTGTCAAACGCTTTCCTAAAGTCAATGAAGTTGTGGAACAGGTCTCTCTGATGTTGTAGATGTTTCTCCATCAGTATCCGGCAGGTGAAGATCTGTTCTACTGTGCTTCTGCCTGCCCTGAATCCAGCTTGTTCTTCCACCAGGTGTTCTTCCGCCTCTTTCTTCAGTCGATTCAAGATGACTCTGAGCATGATTTTACTGGTGTGGCTAATGAGACTTATTGTTCTGTAGTTCTGGCATTGGCGTAGATTTCCCTTTTTGGGCAGGGGGATGATGAGTGATTGAGTCCATTCTGTGGGCCACTGTTTTGTCTCCCAGATCTTCTGACAAATCGATGTTACTAGAGTGACCAATTCCTTCCCTCCATGTTTGAGCAGCTCTGCTGGAATATTGTCTGTTCCAGGTGATTTCCCTGCCGGAAGGCTGCCGATGGCTTCTTCCACTTCTTCTCTCATCACTGGTAGTGGTGAGGATTCCCTTGATGGTGTTGAGTCCCCCTCAAACAGACTGTCGTCTGGCTGTATAGGGTAGTTGTAAAGTTCTTGGCAGTACTGTGTCCATCTGTTCAAAACAGCGGAGCTGGACACATTAACATTTACATTTATCATTTGTTTGGCTTCCCCCAAAGCAGTTATGGAATTGGGTCTGATTAGGCTGTCCTTAAACATATCGTAGTAGTCAGGATTCCAAACAAGTTTTTGTACACATAAACTGTCTTTTCTTTCTATCTTTCCATAACCATTACACCTCAAGGTTTAAAACAATGGGCATATGTTGAGAATCAATTCTTTCATCAACGAGCATGTCTTGTTTGGCATACGTAAGTGATGTGGAGATGACAAAGTAATCTATCACACTACAACCATTAACAGGAGCCGGAATAGCTCAGTTGGTAGAGCGCCTGACTCGTAATCTTGGTGATCCTGGGGTTGCGGGTTCGAACCTCCGCCGGGGCGTTTCGGTACAGGGGGATTTTTCCCTCGGAGTTAACATTGGTTCTGACTCCATTTCCCTTACAGTCCTTCGAATGAGACTATAAACCGAGGTTCCGTGTGTGAACGCATGCATAACATCTTGCACACACGTAAAATCCCATCACCAACTTTCGGAAGAGTAGGCCAGTTTGGCCGTTGGTATGGATGACACGTTACACATAGCATGCGCCCTGCGTGAGAAATGGAAAGAATGAAGGAAGTAAAGAAAATGAGTGATCGATATTGAGCGATACTGACTGGATGACACGGGAAACGACTGAATGAAGCGCCAGCTGGCAGCTCTTCAGTCGGCACTACCCAGGTAGGCAGCCCGTTGTGTAAACGAGTGTTGATTGTAAAGCGCTTAGAGCTTGGCCTCTAGCCGAGAATAGGCGCTATATAAGTATTCATATTATTATTTGAGATGAACGTGAATTTACCCGACCTATCCCCTTTTAGTTGTGCCGTTTACAATGAATAGATTAAACTGTGCACCCAATTCAAGGAAAAGTCTACCGTGATAATTAAGTTCTCTGTCTTCTGAACTTCTCGTAGCTAACTCTACATAGTTGGAATCTTGATGCGTTTCTAGAAAATATTGACCATCGTTTACGTGGTAGGGTTGTACATTTCCAGTTCGGGCATTTAGATCACCACATATAATGAACAAAACGTCTCCAAATTTTTCTGATACATTCAACATGCATGATTCTACAGCTGAAATGCCGTTGTCAAAACGTGAAATATTATATATAGGAGACTGTGGCGGCGCTGCATAAACAGCAATCAGAAAGGCATCTGTTGATGACTTAAATAAACATTTGGACAGTTTTAACAATACAATGTTTTCGGTTTCACAGTCAATTCTTGTAACTTGCTGATCTAGATCTTTCCTAACAAGTAGCGTCATTCCACCTGATTTGCGGCCTGCTTTAGAAAGCCTAACTGCTGGACTGCTGTACTGAGTAAACTTGGTTAAAACATCAACTGTAAGGATTTCTGCAGTAAAGTTTCTAGAAGACAAAACAAAATCAAATCTGCTAAAATACAAAATAAAGTCAGAATCACTTAGCTTGGAGGTGATGCCACAAACATTATGTCAGAGTTTCAGTTGTATGAAACGTGCCTGGGCTTTGGCCGAATCCCTATTGTCCAGTTTTCTTCGTCCTTTAATTCGGGTTGAAAACCGTGTACCGGTTGTTTGGGCCTTCTTTGGTCCGAAATTGCGTGGCTGCTTGGTTACCCATGACCGAATGGTATTCACGGTGGTTTTGAATTTTTGTTCCGTGCAGCAGAAGTGTCCCTGGTCTGTCTGGATGGCTGGGATGTAGATCTTCTGGAGTCCTCGTTTTCTTTAGGTGTTTCGGGTCGAGCCGGAGTGCGTCTGGAAGCGCCTCCAAGCAGTGGACTGGAGGTTGCCACTGCCTCGCTGTACTGCAGCTCTCCTGGTGCCGTCTTCTTCGGCACTGGAGTGGTGGCGGTTCTTTCAAATGACATCTTGGCTCGCTGAATATGACCAGATCGGTCAGAACAATCCAAAGTTCCTGTTTCAGTTAATGTTGGTTGACCTCGATTGGATTCTCCAGCTGGCGGTCTGTCAAGGATCTGAGAGTTTGTTTCTCAGAAGAAGGAACGGTTACTTGGGGGTCGAGTCTTTGTCCCCTGTTGTCTGCTGAAGCATTTTTCTTACTGGTTAATGTACAAACATCTTTTCCAGTGGGCCTGAAAATAGTGGGTGTATCCAAAACAGGTTCAGTTGTTTCGTTTGAGGTGATGCCATCATCAGAAAGTGCGGCAAGCACAGCCAGTTTCCCTGCAGTGGTTCCAAAGACCAGGGTGACTGGTGTCGGTGCTGGACCATCCCTGCTCCTGTGGACTTCACACTGGACATGAAGTTGACAGCTCTCAGTGTTGTCCTTGTTTCCAGCGTCATTTCTGGCTGAATTATTAATTTTCTGGTCATTCAGCTCTTCACCATGTCCCGTCCTATCCAGAGTGATCAACGACTGGAAAGGACTGGACGCTGTGTCAGGTGGAGCTTCCGGATCACCAGGACAGGGTACCTCTACCTGCTCTAGTGGGCCTGTACCTGGTCTGCTCGGTCAGTGGGGTCAATAAAGGGTGCCTGGTCTGCTTGGTCCGCTTGGAAAATGTCCTTTGTGCTGGAGATCATACCTCCTTGGTCACTTGAGTAGTGACTGGTCTGTTCTGATATAGGTGAGTAGTTTATATGGTCTGGTTTATGGGGACGATACCATGCATTGTTCCGCCGAGAGCAGTTCTCCATGCCGAGCCCTGGGTCGTCCTGATTTTGTCTGTGGTAGTCTCTCTTCCCTTTGTTGAAGGAGTGACTGTCACGAGTATTTCTGCTGGTGTGTGTGTTGGACTGGGTTGGATGGACATCATAATAGAAAGTCTTTTTTTTTTTCGAAATATCTGACCAGGAGTTAAGTGTTAGTGAGTTTCCTCCCTATTGGAGACTGTCTCCCCATTGGAGACTATAAGCTTGCTGAAGGCTCATTTTGAGAAGCATTTATTTTTCCCCATCCACCCTCTCGAGCACATACTGTTAGTTAGGCAGAATTATCTACCACTGCAGATATGAATGCTTAAACTCCCCCTATTTCTTCAATCTAAGATATAAGAGCAAGCTTTGTTTATAATTGAATATATATATATATATATATATATATATATATAATATATATATATATATATATAAATAATATATATATATATATATATATACGGTTTGGGCCTAAATTGTGACTGTGGACTCGGACCGAATGGCCCGCCAGGACAGCAGTTGGATTAATCTATTCACAAATGTGAAAATGACGATGCCATGTTAAAAAAAGAAAAAGAAAACCTCGACTTACTAAAAAAATTTTAAAAATATTTTTTTTTCTCAAAATGCGTTTCTCCCACCTACGTACTTCCGATTTTTTTCCGTAAAGGGAGATAAATGGAACATGCCATGTGAGCCGCATGCCTCAAGTTTACTGTCCATTTTGCGCCCAATTTGAGAAGGTAAGTGATTGTTCGTTTTTCGTTTTCATTGTCCTGAATGTTTATTTTATATCTTGCCCGAAGAAGACCAAGAAGGTCGAAACGCGTGGTGTTTGTCTTGTCATTTGTTTGTCTCTTTTGTCCAGCAGAATGATTGAAATTCCTCTTTACAAAAATGGTTTCAATGTCCGACTGCCGTCATCTCACTCTGATGAAACTAATCAAAGTTTAATGCCTTCACGTCAAGGTATAGCCTATATCAAGTGGTTGACGGACACTTCAAACGAGTTCTTACTGTTAGTTTTCTGATCGAGCCTGAACGATCCATCAAAGTGAGCATTTTCACCCGTAATCAAAGACAAAGGAAGCAGACAGCCTACATTTGGCATTGCTTCTTTTGGATACGATGTTGTGAGTTCAAACACGTCGGTTGTTGGTACACAGTCGGATCGATCCAACTCCACTCGACTTGGCAGTGATGGCAGAGCACAAAATACACACTATCTGAAGCTTTGGTCTGAGTCCACGAGATTCCGGTTTGAAGACAAAGAGCTTTCCCGCGTTGTAGTGAGTCTGCTGGCCATTGTGTGGTGAAACTGGGAAGGCGTTCCTACGTAACGCGCCTATTACGTCATAGTTTGTCTCCACTCCCGTTCTTACGCGCGTTCTCGACAATTCCAGAAGGAGGTGTAAACGCTGTATGTGTCTTGTTTTAGTCTCTAGCAAACCCGCTGTGACTGGAATATCCTTTGATGGCGCTTTGAAACAGCGATCGTATGCCTGGAAGCTGTTTGTAAATAGAATGTTATGAATTTTGTTTGCGTTAGAAGAATCCAGGCAGCCCTACGAGTGACGTCACAGTTTTCAGTCCTCGGCGCTAGATTTGAGTAGGAAAGTGAAGTTTTTTTTTTTTTTTTTTTTTTAATTCATGAAATTGATACGACAATTTTTTTTCCTCTCCCCATAATGAACACCGTACTGTATTTTCTCGACTTGCAGCCCTGTGTTCCACAAAACTATCTCGCAAAGCTCGAGAGCAGATCACTCCGTTATTTCTTTTTACGACGTTTTTGTATTAACATTTCAGGCACAGACAGACAGAACAGACTGACCCCCCCCCCCCCCCCCCCCCCCCCCCCGACAAACGGACAAAAAACAAAAACAAACAAACAAACAAACAAACAAAAAAAACCCACTGTAGTTCGCTGGGATGACTAGATCTGATCACATGAACGAGATCTGTATGCTTCTGGGCCTCTTCTTGTGTCTCACTTTACCATTCACTCCTATGGAGCTGAGGATTTTACATGAGCCCAAAAGAGGCATATTGTCTCCTGTATGTAGTTCTATAGGCTTTGTTGTTGTTGTTGTTGTTGTTGTTGTTGTTGTTGTTGTTGCAGGACAGGTGTTCAGAAATGGAACGAAGTGTTTACATATGAATGGTTTACTAGGTTTTTTTTTGTTACATCAAAGTCGCATTAGATTTTTTGACACCTCTTCTGAGAGCTTCAGAATTTGAGACAACACCCCCCCCCCACCCCTTGCCCCCCTGGCCCGTCCCTCCCGTAATGATCAATGATGCTGCTGCTGCTGCTGCTGCTGCTGCTGCTGCTGCTGCTGCTGAAGGTGATGCTGTGGGCTTCCCTTCTTGTCAGAGTCTACACGACAGTGCCGCATGCTATGCTTCCTGTCACAGTACGTCCTGGCGTCAACCAGGCCCGAAAGATACAGACACCTGCAGCGTTGGTAACAGAGTTTGAGCGACATGCTCAAAGACGCACTCTTTAGTGGATGAAACTTGAATGTGCGGTTCCAGGCTTCTCACTTTAGGCCCAAAGCTTGCTCATCTCTAGATAACAGCCGCCGGCCACGATCGATCTCTTTCGGGAATCGAACCCACAACTTCCCATCTTGCAGATCCGAGACCCTAACCACTGCGTGACGGAGGCTTCTTCAACGAGTTTGAAGATAACGGGGCCGCAATTTGTGTCAGAGTTAAGGGACATCCAAGGTGAAACCAGCAGCTTCAGGAAGAAACGCTCTCTGATGCTGCTCGTTATTTGTCTGATTTCTGCAAATGAAGCCGAGACGTAAGTTCCTTACTTGTTTTACTGAGCTGAACAAGGACGATCTTTGAACAGTCTAAAGTTTCATTCAGCTTCTTCCTGTTTAAATTCCTCTTCATGATGATGAGGATGATGATGATTAGTAACGTTCATCATCATCATCCTCATCCCCATCCTCCTTCTCCTCCTCCTCCTCCTCCTCCTCCTCCTCCTCACCATTATCATCATCATTACTATCATCATCATCAACATCAATCTCATTGTTGTTGTTATTATAATTATCATTAATATTGTTACCAATATCATCATCATCATCTTCATCATCATCATTATTGTTATAGTATTACCATAATTATTATGATAATTAATTATTATTATTAAATATAATTATTATTATTACTATTATCATTATATAACGCGTATCCTCGGTTAGAGACCAAGCCACAAGCGCTTTACAATCCACGCTCT
>CM031629.1:4880569-4883069 GCA_018398815.1 Conus ventricosus | reverse complement strand
TGCAGTCCTGTAAACCACGCCCCCCCCCCCCCCTTCCCTCCGAAAAAAAGGGCTTATCGTCAGGTAGTGCCGTTAGTAGGTTAGCGCTGGGAGAAACCCAGGTTCCTGTAAGGAGACGTTGCCAAGCTGTTGGTTCCAGCTCAGATCTTGGGTGACAGTAGCTCTGAGACAGTTGGTAGAAGTGACTGAGGTCACGCTGTAACCAAGTAGCTGGCCCTCTTGCTCAGAGGACGGCCTCTCTTCAAGGACAGCCTCTCTTCTAGGACGGCCTCTCTTCTAGGACGGCCTCTCTTCTAGGACGGCCTCTATTCTAGGACAGCCTCTCTTCTAGGACGGCCTCTCTTCCAGGATGAAAGGCTTCAGTCGTGTGTGGTGGCTGAGAGATCACAGACTGCGGTGCCGTGAACGACTCTGCAGGGTCGTTGTTGTGTGTGAGGAAGAATGCCGGGCCGACGGCCTAACCCTGTGGGACTCTAGTGGTACGGGCCAACCAGTTCATGACAAGTTCCGTTTACTGTCACCAACTGCCTTCGTACGTTACTGAAGAAAGGGTCTGATACACTAGCTCATGCTCTGTGATGGAGATTATGGACGAAGAGACTGCGATGAACCTGATCAAAAGCCCTAGCAAAATCAGTGTTATTGATTCTTCCTTGATTCCCTCGTTCCATTCCAGCCGAAAGGTCATCCGTGAAGTTAAAAAAATTGTCCTATAGTGGTAGTAATCCTCTTTTTCTTCTTATTTTGTTTTTAATATGTGTGCTATCATCATTATCATTGCTATTTTCAATGCTGTCTTTTTCTTCTTATTTTGTTTTTAATATGTGTGCTATCATCATTATCATTGCTATTTTCAATGCTGTCTTTTTATCATTATTATAATCATTTCTATTTTAACTCGCACTGTCTCCTTCCCAACGGTCTGGTTTTCATTCAAAGCCCATCTTGCCCCGAGTTTGAGAAGACAAGTGATTGTTCGATCTTCGTTTCCATCGCCCTGAATGTTGTTTATCTCTCCTGAGTGTTGTTTATCTCTCCTGAATGTTGTTTCTCTCTCCTGAGTGTTGTTTCTCTCTCCTGAATGTTGTTTCTCTCTCCTGAATGTTGTTTATCTCTCTGAATGTTGTTTATCTCTCCTGATGTTGTTTATCTCTCCTGAATGTTGTTTATCTCTCCTGAATGTTGTTTATTCTCTCCTGAATGTTGTTTATCTCTCCTGAATGTTGTTTATCTCTCCTGAATGTTGTTTATCTCTCCTGAGTGTTGTTTATCTCTCCTGAATGTTGTTTATCTCTCCTGAATGTTGTTTATCTCTCCTGAATGTTGTTTATCTCTCCTGAATGTTGTTATCTCTCCTGAGTGTTGTTTATCTCTCCTGAATGTTGTTTATCTCTCCTGAATGTTGTTTATCTCTCCTGAATGTTGTTTATCTCTCCTGAGTGTTGTTTATCTCTCCTGAATGTTGTTTATCTCTCCTGAGTGTTGTTTATCTCTCCTGAATGTTGTTTATCTCTCCTGAGTGTTGTTTATCTCTCCTGAATGTTGTTTCTCTCTCCTGAATGTTGTTTCTCTCTCCTGAATGTTGTTTATCTCTCCTGAATGTTGTTTCTCTCTCCTGAATGTTGTTTCTCTCTCCTGAATGTTGTTTCTCTCTCCTGAATGTTGTTTCTCTCTCCTGAGTAGGTCAAAACACCTCGTGGTTTGTCCTGTAATTTGTTTGTCCATGTTAACCGGCCGAGCTGCATAAGATTATTTTTTTTTAATTTGTTTTAATTTTAGCCGGCAGTCAGCTCACTTTGAACCAAATTTCTAAGGTTGTGACAGGAAGGATATGAACCTGCCAGAGCAGTCCTGCCGTGAGCAGAGCGTCCAGCAGTTCTCCAGATGGCCCATGAGGGCACTCACAATGACCCGCTTCCGGACCTTACACTGGACTTTCCTTGAAAGGCAGACTGGTTGTGATCGAGAATTTCATGTTTTCAGTGGCACTGGAACATGGCGGTCAGGGTGAGGGCTGCCTCAAAACAAGTTCCAAGAGAACTCGTGGGCTGATCTGGTCAGGTTCTTAAGCCTTGTGAGGGTTCCGGTTATCCTGAGGAGTCAGGGTCTTCCTTAATCAGAGATGACATTTTTTTTTGGGGGGGGGGGGGGGGGGGGGGAGGTCCAGAGTGGAAGCGAAGTTGACCTCAGTCCTCATGGTCATTGGCTGTGACCTCCTCAGCACTGGACCATGGCACCTCACTGGGAGTGGTCGTTCGGACCTTGTGCTTGCGCCTTGGGCTCTGTGATCCACTGATTATCTTCAGGGCGAGAGGCATTTCAATCTCCGCGGGGAATCTCCGGTGTTTGAGTAAAGCCCAGATTCAGACCGAGTGGGCAGACGACGATTAAACCCGAGCGTATATAATCAAATGCGGAGACCCTTCTGCAGAACCAGGATCGCTAGCAACACGCTGTTTAATCAGTCTTAAAACTAAGAGAAAAATATGTATTCTGCGCT
>CM031629.1:4868069-4875569 GCA_018398815.1 Conus ventricosus | reverse complement strand
CATGATCTGTAAGCAGGCAGATTCAGGATGGGGGCTCAATCAAATGGGCCTTTCCAAACACCAACTCTGTCTTCGCTTTCTCTCCCTTCTTCCATTCTTTCTTGCCCCCCCCCCCCCTACTCCCTCCACCTCCCCTCCTTACCCCTCTTTCGATTTACCGCGTTCTCAGTTTCCCTCTCACTTTCACTTGGTCGTTGATAACCATGTCCCGGGGGTTGGATTGGTTGGTTGGTTAGTTTGCAGTCGGTTTAACGTTTCACGCCCTCCCAAGGTGATATGGGTCAGGCGTGATATGCTCTTTCCAGGAATGTGTGAGGTGAGGGTGAGGGTGTGGTGGGTTGTAGTTGCCGAAAGGGGCTTGTGGGGAAGGCTACAAGTTAGTGGAGGAGTGGGTGAGGGTGGGGTTGGGCGGCGGGTTGGGGGTTGGGGTTGAGAATACCCGGGTTCTAGTGCACTTCCACCACCCACTCACACCCTTCAAAAATGAGAGAGAGAGAGAGAAGAGTGAGAGAGAGACGAGGAGGACTGGAAGAGAGAGAGTGAGAGAGAGGGAGGGAGGGGAGATTGATCGATCGATCGATCGATTGATTGATCTTTAATACGCATATAGAATGACGATATTAGACAAAGTCTAGTCTTGCAATCTGTTTTATCATGCAACATTATTTCAAATCATATCATTGATACTGACCAATTCAACTAGTAAACATTGCAATCTCAGTCTACAGAAAGTAGACTATTTTTAAAGTTGTAATGACATGGTTGGGATAGCAAAAAGAAGGAAAACAAACAAACCCCCCCTCCCCCCCCCCACAAAAAAAAACAAACAAAAACACAGAGGAGAGAAGGTAGGAGGAGAGGTGTGGGTGGTGGTGTGGGTGGGGGGGGGTGGTGGGGGGGGGGGGGGAGGGAGTGAATGGTTAGACAGAGTGGGAGTATGGATGTACGCGATTTAATGCGTCAGGTTCATGTTTAGTCGGTGTATTCAAGGTATGGTTACAGAGGACTTTGCGAAGGGACGTTATTGATTTTAATTCGATTAATTCAAATTATTAGACATAAAATGTTTATGTAATGGTTTTTGTTTTGTTTAAAATATTAAAGTTTTACAGTTTAGTGTTTCGTAGTCTCGAGGGAAGTGAGTTCCAGATGTATGGTCAGAGTAAGCGAGGCTTGTTTTGTATTATGCCGTGGGTAAGAGAGAAGGAATTTATTCGAGCCAGAGAGCTGTTCAATTTTGTAAAAAGGACATTGATATAGCATGCATGGTTGTATGTCGAGTTTGTAAACATAAATGTTGCTTGTTGATATTCCATTGCTTACTCAGAGGGAAGTATGTTCAATGCTTCTAGTTTTTTTATCTGTTGTTTGAGGTTCGGATGACTGGAGTAGCTTTGCAGCAGTCTTGGACGAGAATTCAGGCTTTTTGTGGACATCTTTACCTTCCCGCCCACACGGTTGTAGGTAATCTGTTGCGTGGTCATGATGTGTGCATTGAAGAAAAGTTTAAGCACAAGTATGTGACGAATGCTTTAACTGAGTAGCCAAGAATAGTTTTTTTTTGAGACAACCTTGCATACCATTATTGAGACGAAATTGCCATTTCAATTTCTTTATTCTTTCGTCCACCCCTAAACACGATGCTCATTGCCTTTAGATCAATGTGCCATTTCAACTGACGTTTTAAGGAAGGCCAAAGAGGAGCATTTGGTTACTTTGGGCGAGAGTTAGTTAGAATCATAGATTTGGTTTTGGACTGGTGGTGTCTTATGTCCACTGAGTTTGTTTAATTTGACTGACACCAGTCTGACACATCATTCACGTACACTTGCCTGGAGAGATGTTTATATTGTCTGTTAGTCTCTTCTTTTGTTTGGAATATATGTGTCGAATGCCATCAGCATAACAAAAGCAGGTCGCGACCTCTTTTCATTGTATGGACAAAGGTTTAATTCATTGATAAAGATGCAGAACCAGCTGGCAGGGGTCTATTTACAGAAAACCTTGTGGGGCTCCCATGTCTGACTAAAGTGTGAAGCAGTGGTTTTTGCCATTAAGACACACATACTTAGTCCTATCGCCCTTCAGTAATGATTGGATAAGGTGGACTGTCGGGGGAATGGTTCCAGTTAGATAGATAGCTCTTTAAAGATCTGGTATGATCAACCAAGATCAAACGACCCTTTTTCTTTTTGAAGGTCAATGAAGGCGAGAAGAGACAGTGCGAGAGGCGGGAAGGAAGAATTGGGAAAAACAGGGGACAGGGGGCGATTCGGAAGAGGGGTCAGAGGGGGAGGGAGGGGCGAAGGGAGGAGGGACGTGTGCCAGGGGAAGAGGGGAGAATGGGGCTGGAACGGGGGAAGGAGGGATGAGGGTAGGAAGAGGTATGTGGGACGGGAGGGAGAAGGGGGCGATTATTAAGGGTTTTTTTGAATTTGTTTTTTTTCCTTCTCTTTTTTCTTTCTTTTTCTTTAAAAAAAAATTCTTTTTAATGTTATAAAGCCCCTCAAACACGGGAGAATCGAACTGGTTAATTCACCTGACCTCCAAGCTCGGTGTTTTCACCGCGGAGCCAAGCAGGAGGCTGGCAGGAAGGCAGGCCAGACAGGCAGGCAGGCTGGCGGGCACACCTCACTTCGATCAGGTGATCAACTCGGGGCTTTTTTATGTGCAATCCCTTGAGCGGAATAGAGTAGTGCTGATTTTTTCCCGCTGCCTTTCCACAGCGCCCAGCAACCAGCCATCGCCGGGGAGTGGGTAGGGTGTATTGTGTTTGGTCACCGTGGTTTGCGCGTCCTACCCGGGGGGCTCAAGGGGTGGAAAAGGTGTGGGAGGGGGGAGATCGTTTGCTCCCTCTCTGTGATGTGAGGTTCCGCTGCTATTAATTAGTGCTTTTGTCGTGCGCATGCCCGCGAGACAGAATACGGGTTTCCGTTTTGGGGGCCGACCGGCGATAGGTGGCCCTTGATTTCATTCGGGTATTGGGGGTTTTTTTGTTCGTTTTGGGTGTGGGGGGCCTGGGGGGGGGGGGGGGGGGAGGGGAGGGTTATGAGGGGTTAGTGAGGGGGAGGGTTGACAGGGTTTTGAGGGTTATTATTGCGCTAGCGACATACCCTTTTGTTATCTTTCCCTTCGCTGTTTCTGACTCTTTATTGTGTAAGGCCTCTTCTAGTATGCAAAGAAAGTTGTTTTCTCTCTCTCTCTCTCTCTCTCTCTCTATCCTCTACTTCTCTCTCTCTCTCCTCTCTCCCTCTCTGGTCGATGTTTCTTTGCAGTTCGCTCTCTTTCCCATCCCTCTCCTTCAAAGTCTCTAAAAAACATCTCTCAGTACTTCGGTCTTCTGTCTTTCTGCTTCTGAGGGAATCTCTATATACTTCTCTCTCTATCTACTCTCTCTCTCTTCTCTCCTCTGTGTGTATGTGTGTAGTGTGTGTGTAGTGTGCGCGGTGTTGTCAGCCCATGAAGATGTCATTGTTTGCGCGGGGGAAGGGCAGTTGTTGTGACGATTTTTATAAATAGGTGGGGGGGGACTAAAGACACCCCCACCCTCTCTCTCTCTCTCTCTATTCTCCCACCCCCCCCCATCCTCTCTCTCTCTCTCTCTCTCTCTCCTTCTCTCTCTCTCCCTCCTCTCTGTCTACCTATCTCCTCTCTCTCTCCTCCTCTCTTCTCTCCTCCTTCTTCCTCTCTCCACTCTCTCTCGATCTCCGCGGGGATGTTACTAAGATGGTTTCCTGAGTGGACCTAT
This sequence comes from Conus ventricosus, assembly GCA_018398815.1. Lineage (NCBI taxonomy): Eukaryota > Metazoa > Mollusca > Gastropoda > Neogastropoda > Conidae > Conus > Conus ventricosus. Next base: position 4,871,821 of record CM031629.1, on the reverse strand, counting down.
GTCTATTTCAGCAAGACATATCACTGGACCAATGGTAGTACTATCGCCTGGGGCAGTGTTGGTACACTCACTGTCTGTCTGTCCTGCCTGTCAGTCTGTCTGCCTCTCACCCTCTCTTCTCCTGATGCCAACATTTTCATAATAATCACACAAACCAATTTATTATTTCAGTGTTTTTTTGTGTAGTCCAATATTTGTTAAGCTTCATCGCTTGCTTTGTTTTTGGGTTGTTGTTGTTGTTGTTGTTGTTGTTGTTGGATCCTGTTTTGTTTTTCTTTGCTGTCACATTCCCCCCCTCCCCCTTTACTTTCCCCCTCCCCCCCATCGCACCCATTGTCCCGAGACTGTTGGTGATTATTATTACAGCTCATAAATGCCTCAAAAAGTATCAAGATTCTCACAGCAATATTCTGAATGTGGGCATGAATGATAAGTAATCAGAATTTAGCCAACGCATTTATGTTAATTCCGTTCATTTAATTCTGATTTGTTATATTTGTGTTTATTTATTTATTTACTTACTTATTGTATTGTCGAAGTTTCTTCGTTCAAAGATGAACGTTTTTAAATGACGAGTGAATTATAGAAGGTACGTCCTGGGTTAAATGGGGTCCGGAGTAGCTCAGTGGATAGCAGCGCCGCAGGACTCGTATTTTGGGGTGATCCCTGGAGGTTGCGGGAGTCTCGAATTCACCGCCGGGCCGCGTGTTGGTACAGGGGGAGATTTTTCCCTCGGATGGTTTACTTCACTTGGTTCTGACCCATTTCCCATAAAGTCATTCGAATGAGTCATTAAACCGAGGTTCCGTGTGTTGTGAAGCACGCTATTATCGTCGGGGGCACACACGTCAGATCCATCACCAAAACTTTCGGGAAGTCATAGCCCTTCAGTTTGGTGTTGGCATTGGATGACACCCCACCCGTTACACTTAGCAATTCACTAACTTCCCATCTTGTTGGTGAAAGCCGTCTGCCCTTAATGGGGCGATGAATGATTTGAAAGAAAAAATAAAACAATACAACAACAACAAAAACAACAACGGTGATTCACACAATACTCCACTCCCTTTGTTGGGTTAGATGGAATTAATCCCTGCCTACATGGAAGTTTGTCGCAGGGGAAGTGGTTCCACAGGGAGTGTCCACAGGGATTAAGTTGGCCTACAGGGGGAGTTTTTACCATTCTTTTCTTCTTCTGCTTCTATTCTCTTTTCTCCTCTTCATCTTTCTTTTTTATTCTTCTTTTCCTCCTCTGTTCTTCTCTTCTTTCTTCTTTCCTTTATTTTTCTTCTTCTTGTCTTCTCCCTCCTGCTACTATGACAGAGGTCCCGCGAACACCCTTGTATTCTAAGGCAAAAAATTCTTGTTCACCCACAATTCTTTCTCCTTCTTTCTCCCCCCCCCCACCCTCTCCTAGTTTTTTTGTGCCCCTCCTCCTTGTTCTCTTCCTTCCTCTGCCTCCTTCTTCTTCTTACTCATCACTCTCCTCCTCCTTTCCTCAGCTTCTTTGTCGTAGTCATCGTCTTCGTAATCAACCTTTATCTTCGTCACCTTGTCCTTTCTTAAGTAAGTACCCAGTTGTTCGGCATTTCCCATTGTAGTTATTACCACAATCTGCCCTTATAATCAGGACTGTGCACGGTTTGGGAGTGGCGTGGTGAGGTCTGTGATTGTCCATCAGGTCCGTCACGGTTCTTTGTCCAGCCTTTAGAATCGCATTGACGAACGGACTGTATCATACGACGGCATGCGACGACGTCAGTAGTCGGACGACGTGAATAGGCGACTCGTCAACGATGAATCGGTGGGTGCTATGGGTGAGTTCTGGAAGTCTTCTCTGACCACTAGTCAGAGCAAACGTCAGATACTAGATATATCTTCGATCAAAGTGCTCGTTCATCCATCTACAAGTTCAATTTCTACTGGCAGTGTCTTACTTGAATTACAAGCCCTTGCTCCGGGATTCAAGGGCATGTTAAGAGAGGTACCCCCCCTCCACCCCCTTCCCCCCCCCCCCACCCCCCCCCCCCCCCCCCCCCCCCCCCCCCCCCCCCCCCCCCCCCCCCCCACCCCCCCCCCCCCCCCCCACCCCCCCCCCTCCCCCCCCCCCACCCCCCCCCCCCCCCCCCCACCCCCCCCCCCCCCCCCCCCCCCCCCCCCCCCCACCCCCCCCCCCCCCCCCCCCCCCCCCCCCCCCCCCCCCCCCACCCCCCCCACCCCCCCCCCCCCCCCCCTCCCCCCACCCCCCCCGCCCCCCCCCCCACCCCCCACCCCCCCCCCCCCCCCCCCCCCCCCCCCCCCCCCCCCCCCCCCCCACCCCTCCCCCCCCCCCCCCCCCCCCCCCCCCTGATGTGTGATTTTGAATTTCTGTGAATAAAAGATCATCTTTTTTTCATAGGATCTTAGTGTTTTACGGAAAGAATTTTTTTATTTTTTTTAAACGAATTCAGTTTCGGTATGTGTGTTTTTAGATGGTGTATTTGAAAGGGTTGCGGTGAAGAATGAGGAGGTGTGTGTGTGTGTGTGTGTGTGAGTGTGTGTTGTGTGTGTGTGTGTACGCGCGCCGAGTCGTTGTGTTGTGGTGGGGGTGTGTGTTGTGTGTGTGTTCCTGGTGTGTCGTGTTGTCATATTAATTATATTAATAGGAATATTATTTAGGCCTATTCTCGGCTAGAGGCCAAGCTTAGCGCGTTTTACAAATCAACACTCGTTTACACATAGGGCTTTGCCTTCCTTGGGTTCTGTGCCGGACTGAAGAGCTGCCAGCTTGGGGCTTCATTCAGTCGTTTCCGTGTCATCAGTCAGTATCGTTCAATATCGATCATTCATCTTTCCTGACGTCAATTATTCTATCATTTCTCACGCAGGGTGCATGCTTATGTGGTTAAGTGTCTTCCATACCACGGCCCAATGTGGCCTACTCTTCGAAAGTTGGTGTGATTAGGGTTTACGTGTGTGCCAGTGTTATGCTTGCGTTATCTCACGGAACCTCGGTTTTTAGTCCTCATTCGAAGGACTGTATGGGAAATGGAGTCTGAAGAACCATTGTTATCTCGAGGGGAAAATCCCCATGTTGACGACGAAAAACGTGCCCCAAGCGGTGGGTTCGAACCCGCAACCCCCCAGGATTACAAAGATTACGAGTCAGGCCGCACTACCAACTGTGCTATTCCGGGTTGTGTGTTTGTGTGTTGTGTGTGTGTGTGTGTGTGTGTGTGTGTAGTGATATAGTGTGTGTGTGTTGGTGATGTTGTGTGTGTGTTTGTGTTGCATGTGTGGTGTGTGGTGGGTGGGGTGTGTGTGTGGGTGTGTGTGGTATGCGTGCGTGCGTGTGTGTGGGTGCGCCATTGTGGTGTGTGTGTGTGTGTGTGTATTGGTTATTATGTGTGTCGGTGAGTGTGTGTTTGTTGCAGTGTTGTGTGTGCGCGCGCGCGTAGTGTCGTGTTGAGTGTGTGTACGTGTTGTGTGCGTGCGTGAGCGCGCGATGCGCGCGCGCGCGCAGTTTGTGAATGACTTGTGAGTGAGTTCACTTCGACGCGGCGGTGTTGACAGCCACGGAAATGCCCTTTGCACGGTCGGATGGGCTATAATTCTAAGCAAGCATCACATCGACTCTCCTTCCCTTTTGCCCGACTTCAGGCGGCAGGCGAGGCATGTATGTCCACAAGAATAATGGAACATCCTTCCCGGACTGGTGGGGTGACGGGTGCGTGGGGGGGTCGGGCGGGGTGGAGGGGGGGTGGAAGTGGGTG
>CM031629.1:4843770-4846270 GCA_018398815.1 Conus ventricosus | reverse complement strand
GAAGTAGTAGATGATAATGGTGGTGGTGGTGGTGGTGGTGGGATGATAATGATGATGATGATGATGATGAAGCGCATTTGTACAACGCCTGTCCTCGGTTTAAGACCATACTTAGCTCTTTACAGTTCACACTTTTCTCTATCTACACAACGGGCTGCCGACCTGGGTAGAGCCGACAGAACAGCTACCTGCTGGCGCTTCCTTCAGTCGTTTCTGGCGTCATTCAGTCAGTCAGTCAGTCAGTCAGTCAGTCATTCAGTCATTCAGTCAGTCAGTCATTCAGTCAGTCAGTCAGTCAGCCAGTTTTTCATTCATATTTTCATTCTTCCGTTGCATGCTATGCGTATACATGTCATCCAAGCTAACGGCCTTCTTCTTTTTCTTCTGCGTACGCAGGCTGATACTCCTGCGGACAACCCCTGTACAGAAAGGCAAGGATTAATCCCATCTACCCAACAAAGGGTGTGGAGCTTTGTGTGTATGACCGTTTTTTTTTTCATCCCGCCATTAAGGCAGCCATACTCCAGCTTCGGGGAAGGTGCATGCTATGTGTAACGTGTCATCCATACCAACGGCCAAACTGGCCGTCTCTTCCGAAAGTTGGTGATGGGATTTGACGTGTGTGCAAGATGTTATGCGTGCGTTCACACACGGAACCTCGGTTTATAGTCTCATTTGAAGGACTGTACGGGGAATGGAGTCAGAACCAATGTTAACTCCGAGAGAAAAATCCCCCTGTACCGAAACGGCCCGGAGGAGATTCGAACCCGCAACCCCAAGATTACGAGTCCGGCGCTCTACCACAGAGCTATCACCCCCCCCCCCCCCCCCTCCGATGCTAACGGCCAAAACTGGCCTTCTCTTCCGAAAGTTGGTGATGATACTTGAAGTGTGAGTTAAGACGTCATGAGTGCGTTCACACACGGAACTTCGGTGTATGGTCTCATTCGAAGGATTTTTCCGGGGAAGGGAATCAGAATCAATGTTACAAAATCTCCCTGTATCGACACCCCACAGCGGAGATTGGAACTCGCAATCCAAGATCACCAAGATCATGAGTCCAGTGCCTTTAAACTATGCTCTTCCGTGTGTTTGTCTGTTAGCTTGTTTCTTTGTTTCTTTGTTTGTTTGTTTATTGTTTATGGTGTGATTTGTGATGTGACTTTCTTCATGTGTGGGTTTGAGAAGCTCCGAAAAGGCTTTGTGTGGGCGGCTGGAAAGTAAGAATTAAATCTTAAAGCCATCTAATCTGCGTCTGTTAGTCCGTTTCTGTCTATCTGTCTGCCTGCCTGCCTGCCTGCCTGCCTGTTTGTCTGTCTGTCGCTCTCTCTTCTCTCTCTCTCTCTCTCTCTCTCTCTCTCTCTCTCTCTCTCTCTCTCTCTCTCATAGTTTTGTATGTGTTTCTGTCATTTCACATTCTGTCTGGCTCGGTTTCTCTAAATCTGTCTTCCTCCCCTCGCTATCTCTATCATTCTCATTTTCATTTCAATCTCTGTAACTCCATCCCCACCAACCCACTCCCCCTTCTCTCTCTCTCTCTCTCTCTCTCTCTCTCTCTCTCTCTCTCTCTCTCGCTCGAGCGTGTGTGTGTGTGTGTGTGTGTGTGTGTGTGTGTGTGTGTGCACATCTGTGTATGCTCGCATGCGTGCGTGCATGTGTATGTGCGTGTGTGTATGTGTACGTGTGTGCGTGCCTGCGCGCGCCCGCGCGTTTGTGTGTGTGTGTGAATGAGTGATAGACAGACAAACAGACCACCGATCAAATCGACAGAAACGGACAGAGCAAGCTCAGACCCGAATCAATAGCAGCATCCATAAATATATGACCCTCTTCTCTCCTCCCCCTCTCCCCCACCACCCCATCCTCACCTTTCCCTCCCCTAGCTCGCCCTCTCCCTCCACCCCACCACCACCACCTCTTCCTCCCTGCACAAAACAGAAACCAAAAGAAGAAAAAGAACAAAGAAACAGACAAAGCAGAACGAGAAGGTCTCAGGCACGAAGGAAAATGTCAAGATTTGGGAAGACGCTCTTCAACAGAATCCTCCGGCCGCGACCAGCTAGTCTAGCTTGTCACATTCTTGCAGAACCTACACGCCAATGTTGACGGAATCGTAATCCCTGTCAATCGCATAGAAGCTTACAACATTCGAGAGATCATGCAGCCCGATGTTATCTATCTATCGATCGATCGATCGATCTGTCTGTCTGTCTGTCTGTCTATCTATCTATCTATCTATCTATCTATCTATCCATCTATAACAAAAAGACAAAGAACAAAGAAACAGACAAGGGAGAACGAGAATGTCTCAGACACGAAAGAAAATGTCAATTAGAGACATAGAATATCTATCTATCTATCTATCTGTCCATCCATCCATCCATCCATTAATCCATCCACCGTCTGCCTGTCTATCTATTTATCTATTTATCAATTTATCTACTTTTTGTTTTTTTACCTGTTTTTAAATTCATTTCATTTTCAATGTAAACAACATAAG
>CM031629.1:4838770-4841270 GCA_018398815.1 Conus ventricosus | reverse complement strand
GTGTACAATGGTAGCCCTCTGACGCAGTTTTGTAAAATGTATAAGAACTGAATTGCAGCTCACAAAATCAACGTAAGTTTATCTCATAACCAACATTCAGTTTCCATCAATGTTGATACTCATATTGAACTCATTAAGTATTTTACCATTTGGTGTTCATATAAGATTTTACATTAAAAAAAAAATTGATAAAGAATTAACTTGTGAAATTTTTTGTTTCCAAATAGCACTTGTTTTAAAGAAAGTAGATTAAAAACAACAACAAACTTACAATGTAAGCCAGGGAAAATAAAAACATCTATTTAGACCGAAAATCCCTAAATCGATCATTAACACTCTTACCCGCTCTTTTAACAGCTAGCTGGAAATACGGCTGAAGTGACCAGCAACTCATTTTGTGGTTGAAGCTTACAAACGGATTTTACATGTACAGACGCTTCTACTAATGAACATTTTAATATGTACATCGATCTACGTGATTGGCGACGATTGGTAGTTGGTAACAATCGTTGGAATAGTGGTCAAGTAAAAAGAAGAGAGAAAAAAAAATCAGGGAAAGATAATACTTGTCTTTCTATTGCAAATAGATACCTTTTCTCAGTTGACAGGGCCGGCCGGATCGTGACGTTATCAGTGCATTGGTCATTTGGTAAAATAACGTCACATCAAACGCGAGAAATACAGATCTGAATCGTTCGATGGTTAAAAAATAATAAAGTTAATTCGAACCCATGTTTTGGCATTCTGTCTGCCTGTCTCTCTGTCTCTCTGTCTCTGTCTGTCTGTCTCTCTCCTGACTGTAAAGCTGATTACGGGGCAAAATAGACCTGTTCCGGATAAACACACACACACACCACGCACATAAACACACACATACACACACACGCGCGCGCGCACACACACACATGTATACACACACACACACACACACACACACACACACACACACACACACACACATCAGGAACATATATCGTATGTCTTTTACTGTTCTCAGTTGATTATGGGGCCAAGCCAATAGATCTGGAGCGTCCAACGGGTTGCTATGAAAGCGCACGTCGGGGAAAACGGTCAGAACATCGACCGCTCTCCGCGCGCATCTTTTCACACCCTATTTTGACATGTTCTGTCGCTGACTGAACTGTTCACCCGACTGATGAGGGGGTTGAATTACTTTTGGGGCGTGTCCACCAGCGCTATCCATTTGTCCTGTGAAAATGGAGGGGAAGGGGGGGGGGGGGGTCACTCTCGCCTTGGAACATGAGCACTTACAGAGATTACCTCCCTTGTTGCAGCTTTTCCGAACAGTGTCTGTTCGCCCCTTTTAGATAATAATAATAATAATAATAATAATGAATACTTATATATCGCCTATTCTCGGCTAGAGGCCAAGCTCTAAGCGCTTTACAATCAACACTCGTTTACACAACGGGCTACCTACCTGGGTTGTGCCGACTGAAGAGCTGCCAGCTGGCGCTTCATTCAGTCGTTTCCCGTGTCATCCAGTCAGTGTCGATCAATATCGATCACTCATTTTCCTTACTTCCATCATTCTTTCCATTTCTCACGCAGGGTGCATGCTATGCGTAACGTGTCATTCATACCAACGGCCAAACTGGCCTACTCTTCCGAAAGTTGGTGATGGGATTTGACGTGTGTGCAAGATGTTGTGCGTGCGTTCACACACGGAACCTCGGTTTATAGTCTCATTCGAAGGACTGTATGGGAAATGGAGTCAGAACCAATGGTAACTCCGAGGGAAAAATCCCCTGTACCGAAACGCCCGGCAGAGGTTCGAACCCGCAACCCCAGGATCACCAAGATTACGAATCCGGCGCTCTACCAACCGAGCTATTCCGGTTCCCTTCCGGATGCGAGGACTGAGACTGGGACAGGGACTCCGCGTTCCAGTGAAGTTCACCGATGTTTTTTTTTTCACACAACCATCGGAAAGAGACAGTGTCTGCCTGGTTAGAAAGCGGACAGAAGTCTGAAATCTTCCCACGTGGAATAAAATGAATCGGGCTGGAAAGATTGCGACATATCAAAACAAACAAAGAAAGAAACAAACAAAGAAAGAAACAAACGAACAAAGACGTGAAAAACGTCAGCTGCATTCTTCGCTGGCATTGTCAAGTTAAGTGTCTCTCCTTCAAACTTCAAACACAGCAAAACACTTGTTAACGTTGCTATGCTCTCTCTCTCTCTCTCTCTCTCTCTCTCTCTCTCTCCTCTCTCTCTCTCTCTCTCTCTCTCTCTCTCACGCACACATGCGTGCACACGCACGCGCATAATTATGTGGACAAAGGCATGCGCCTGCACGTAAACACTGTCTTCCCCACATACACATCCCAGATATGTATATTTCAATTTTGTACGTCATGTGAATGTTGTATTCTCTCTCTCTCTCTGTCTCCGTCTCTGTCTTTCTCTCTTTCACACACACACACACACACACACACACACACACACACACACACACACACACACGTACACACGC
>CM031629.1:4831270-4833770 GCA_018398815.1 Conus ventricosus | reverse complement strand
TGTATAAATTATAGTGGCTAGATCAGGAACGACCCCTTCGATACAGTCTCACAGTAACAGCGCTAGGATTGAGCTCGGTGTGCATGATTACGGTCTTGTACATCGGAATGAATCGGATCATACGTATCGCTTGCTTCTGGTCTGTAAAGGCTGGAGAAGCGCAGGCAAGTTTCTCCTTCTGCTGTCGTCACTTGTCTTCAAAGGCAAGGTCCAGTACGTACAAAGGAGGCCAAAATGAGCTAGCATTGACACTGCGGTCATTCAGTCTCCCCCCCCCCCCTCCCTTTGGAGGTCCAACGCCATGTTGTGCGATCCCAAGAGGCATCAGAGGGTGAGACAGGATGGCAAAACATGTGGACTTGTAGGGGCAGGTACTACATGGGGTATTCATCCGTGTAGAATGATGATCTCGTTTCTGATGAGTCGTGAGAAGAACTGGCCGTGTGTTCTGTGCTGATCTTGGAACTGGCGACTCGCTGGGATCGACAGGGTGAGCTAAGACTTGCAGATGACGGAAGGGCGGTGGAGGTGGGGGGAGGGGGAGGGGGTGAAGGGGAAGGGGCGGGGGGCGCGGAGTGTAAAGCGGGCGGAAGAAGGAGGAGGGAGGAGAGGGGGGGGGGGGCAGATTGGTTGGGAGGTCTAATGGAAGATCGGCCATTAGCTTAACCTTGGTACAGAGTACAGTCCCTTGAGGGCACCTTGGTACAGAGTACAGTCCCCTGAGGGCCGAGCAGGAAAGGAAGGGCAACCTGTTTGCAGACGACCGTCAACTCAATTTCCTCCTCCCGCTACATCAATTCAATGGGAGGGGCGGGGACTTGGGGAAGGGAACGAAGATGGGGGGAGGGGGGGGGAGGGGGGGGGGGGGGGGCTGGCGTTGGGTGATAGGACTTGCGTGCGTCCACTGTCAATGAGGAGATCGGTGAAGGAGCGAAGAAAGTGGTGTCTGGGAATGTTTCTGTCTCCGTCTGTCTTTGATGTTAGTTTGTGACCAAGCTTCGTTGCGTGTTAGTGCCTTTCTGTCTCCGTCTTTGGTCGTACGTTTATCCCTGTCTAGCCAGCTACACAGAGACGCACACACAGACATATACGGATTCACACACAGACACCACACACCGCACACCACACACACACACACACACACACACACACGCGCGCGCGCGCGAACTCGCACACACACACACACACACACACACGTACGTACCCCCCCCCCACACACACACACAAAACACACACACATACGCGCGTGCGCATGTGCACTCATATGCGAACACACACACACACACACACACACACACACACACACACACACACACACACACACAAAATCCGGAACACTTCCACACGTCTATAAACACATACAGACATACGCGATCATAGCCATGCACACACAGACGAGTAGTAGAGACTAGACCAGTCCTGGATACGTGAAGCTGAAGGATGAGAGAGAGAGAGAGAGAGAGAGGAGAGGAGAGAGAGAGAGATAGGAGAGGAGAGAGAGTGGAGAGAGGAGAGAGAGAGAGAGAGAGAGGAGGAGAGAGAGAGAGGAGGAGAGAAGAGAGGGAGGAGAGAGAGAGAGGGAGGGAGAGAGAGAAGGGGAGGGAGAGAGGAGAGAGAGAGAGAGAGGAGAGAGAGAGAGAGGGAGAGGAGAGAGAGAAGGGAGGGAGAGAGAGAGGGAGGGGAGAGAGAGAGAGGAGGAGAGAGGAGAGGAGGGAGAGGGAGAGAGAGGGGAGGGAGGGAGAGAGAGAGAGGGAGGAGAGAGAGAGAGAGGGGGGAGAGAGAGAGGGAGGGAGGGGAGAGAGGGAGGGAGAGAGAGAGAGAGAGGGAGAGGAGGAGAGAGAGGGGAGAGAGAGAGAGAGAGAGAGGGAGGGAGAGAGAGAGAGAGAGGGAGAGAGAGAGAGAGAGAGGGAGGAAGAGGAGAGAGAGAGAGAGAGAGAGAGGAGAGAGAGAGAGGAGAGAGAGAGAGAGAGAGAGAGAGAGAGAGAGAGAGAGAGAGTTTTGTCGAAACCGTAAGACTCGCTTGGAGAAGCAAACACGGAAACAACAACAACAACAACAACAACAACAGCAAAAAACAAAAACAAACAAACCCCCCCCCAAAAAAAAAACCGGACGAAAACCTTTTGAAAGAGAGATGTGCTGTATGGTTTTGCCCAAAGCGCCTCTTCACTTCCTGTTCACATCTCAACAGGACGAGAGATTTCGCGGCTTCGTGGCTTCTGTCATCTTCCATCCCTCCTGACAACAACCCCTCCTTTCCCTCCTCCCCCCCCCCGCCCCCATTCCCTCCGCCTTCACACACCATTTTACCCCACAACCTCCCCGACACTCCCACCCCCACCCCCACCTCCTCCCCACCTCACCTCTTCACTTCCTGCCTCGGGCGCGTTCTAAGCGATGTTCTTGCAGGAGTTTTGACATGGAAAGTGCACTTATCCCAACAGGGAGAATAATCGAAGTTGCCAATTTCTGTCGATTGATCCAATCCTACTACTTCCCC
>CM031629.1:4823770-4826270 GCA_018398815.1 Conus ventricosus | reverse complement strand
AAAGAACAAAAACGAATAGAAAGAGAACATTAACAACGACCATGACGACAAAGAAAAAAGAAGAAAGAAGAACAAGAACGAAAAGAACAAGAACAAGCGCAAGACAAAGAGGTAGAGCAGCAATAGTAAAACCACGACACACATGCAGACACAGAGACAAAGATAGAAGGAAATATAAAGAAATACAAACAAAATAGAGAGAGAGAGAGAGGAGAGAGAGAGAGAGAAGGAGAGAGAGAGAGAGAGGAGAGAGGAGAGAGAGAGAGAGAGAGATCGAGAGAGATCGAGAGAGAGAGAGAGAGAGAGAGAGAGAGAGAGAGAGAGAACAAAACAAAGCAAAACAAAATATTGATTAACTAAGGAAAAAAAAATCAGAAACAAAACAAAAAGACAAACAATCCAGAAAGAAAACGAGCGAGTGACAATTTTATATTAACAACGGAACAAAACAAGTTGACAATATGGAGAGAGGCATGTCAAGTTTTGCACGCTTAATACAAATCTAACGCAGTTTGAAAACTAAAAGAGGCAGGATGAGCGCGCGCATTTACCCCACACACACACACACACACACACACACACACACACACACACACACACACCCACACACGCAAAAGCATGCGCGCACGCACGGGCGAGCGCGCTGGCACACACACACACACACACACACACACACACACACACACACACACACACACACACACACACACACACACGCATGCACGCACGCGCACTGGCACAAAACACACACACACACACACACACACACACACACACACACACACACACACACACACACACAGACGCGCGCGCGCACACACACACCACACACACACACACCTAAAGGATTGAACTGTTCTGGGGCAATGTGCACAGCCAGTAACCTTTTCCAAACCACATTTAGCATTGAACAGCACAAGACATTGGCAAAACTGACAGGCCTTTCACAGCAACAACAACAACAACAAAAACAGTAGCAACAACAACAACAACAACAACAACAGCAAAACAAATACAGAACAGTCATCAAAGCTGCCAAGATGGTTCCCAGCAAGAGATGCAGTAAGCCTTCTTAGACTCACGTGCGAGTGAATGCACATGATAAGAATGACGGAGAGGTGGAATTAAGGTCAACGAATGGCTGGAACAAGTGAGAAGGGACGGGAGTATACGGAATCTTTTGCAGTAAAATAACAAAGAGACGGGGCAGGTACAAGCGCGCGCGCGCACACACACACATACACACGCACAGACACACACACACACACACACACACATTCAATGACTCTCTCTCTCTCTCACACACACACACACACACACACACACACGCGCACGCACGCACGCACACACACACACACACACACACACACACACACACACACACACACACACACACACACACACACACGGCATCGCCACTCCCTCTTTCTCTCTCTCTCTCTCTCACACGCACACGGCATCGCCACTCACTCTCTCTCTCTCTCTCTCTCTCTCTCTCTCTCTCTCTCTCTCTCTCTCACACACACACACACACACACACGGTATCGTCACACTCTCTTTCTCTCTCAATCTCTCTCTCTCTCTCTCTCTCTCTCTCTCTCTCTCTCTCTCTCTCTCTCTCTCACACACACACACACACACACACACACACACACACACACACACACACACACACACACACACGGCAGCATTCAGTATCGCAGGGCACAGGAATCCTGAAGGATGCTGAACCGATAGTTCTTACAGCCGTTCTTGACAGCACGGCCCAACGGCCCGCCAATCTAGATCGTGATCTAAAGACAACCCATACTTTCTCTCCTAACTGAAAACCACGATGAACAACGAACCAGTTCGCAGATTAAGAGGAACTAGAAGCTGCTACTCAATGGGTTTGAACGACATAGCATAATTTCTCTCCCAACTGAAAACCACGATGAACGAACCAGTTCGCAGATTAAGAGGAACTAGAAGCTGCTACTTAATGAGTTAAACGACAACCCATACTTTCTCTCCTAACTGAAAACCACGATGAACGAACTGGTTCGCAGATTAAGAGGAACTAGAAGCTGCTACTTAATGAGTTAAACGACAACCCATACTTTCTCTCCTAACTGAAAACCACGATGAACGAACTGGTTCGCAGATTAAGAGGAACTAGAAGCTGCTTCTTAATGAGTTGAACGACATAGCATAATTATTTCTCTCCTAACTGAAACTCGCGATGAACGAAGTAGTTCGCAGATTGCAACGAACTGGAAGCTACTTCTTAACGAGTTGAACGTATTTTTTTTTTAAATGGAGGGATCACACCGTGGACAATGTGTGCTCAATGGAATTATTTTTGTCGCTCTCCTGAGCTTGGAGCTGTTTTGAATGGACGGCGAAAGCGATTTTCGGCGTTTCTTCTTCTTCTTCTTCTTTTGTTTTTTTGTTTTGTTCGAATCTAACTTAAGTCCAAAACATAGTGAATTTGAATATCTTGTGTGTCGAATCAGAATGT
>CM031629.1:4813770-4818770 GCA_018398815.1 Conus ventricosus | reverse complement strand
AAGATTGGCGGTTTAAAAATCTGTGCATTGAAAAGATTTTCATCTCCAAAACTTAAAAAAATTAACTTCGCCCTTACTACGTACAAGCTGCACCGTGATCTTGCTCTGTGAACTAGCTGTGGGCATGCACAGAGCTGAGTAGTGAGTGGTGGCTAACCACACCAAAAGCGATGACCGCTAGCAATGACACACACACACACACGCACACACACACACACACACAACTCGTAGTGTGGCTTCAGCTTTAGCAGCCAGCTCAAGGGAACGGGTCCTAATGGAAGAGGGCAGCTGATCTGGAACCTCATTTGCCGACGGGAAACGCTAACCCCATAAAAGTGCCGTGCTTTAGGTCTTCGGCAAACGAAGCCCAGCGTGTAATCACAGGGAGGCGAACGAAGGCTTGTTTCCTTCATGGAGGACTCGAACCAGCGTGTCAACCTTGGTACATCAACGGCAGAAGAAAACTGCAAAACATGTTTTTTAAAAAGTAGAAAAATCACAAGACTGAGGGACTGCCCTACACGTATCTAACACATCCTATCTAAAATGTCTCTGTGATATCGTGTAGTCCAGTGGAACTCCTTTTTCCCCGAAATTTCTTCTTTTAAAAAAAAAAAAAACAAAAAACAAAAAAAAACTAAACATTATTTGAAATTTGAAATTAAATGGAAGGACTGAATCACTGATAGTTTTCAAAGCTGAAGTGACCGACTGCTAGCAGAAATGGAAACGAACTTAAAAAAACACTTATTGTTCCCACGAACGAAAGAGATATACAAACTTTTGTCTTGTGATGTGGTTGTCCCTTTTGTTCGGCGAACAGCAGATCTTTTCAGTTTGGATCATTGAGATCAATCATTCAAGAAAGAAAGAAAGAAATGAAAGAAGGAAGAAAGGACGGAAGAAAAAAAAAACCAAAGAAAGAAGGAAGAAGAAGAAAAAGAAAAAAGAAAGAAAGACAGGAAGAAAAGAAGGAAGGAAGAAAGAAAGAAAGAATCAAGAAAGACAGACAGAAAGGAAGAATGAAAGAAACAAATTGGATAGTAAAAAACAACCAACACTGTGTTATTGCAAATTTTCGGTTCATGTAAAAACCTTTCTCCAAACTAGAATGTAGAAAACAAGAAAGAAAGAAAGAAAGAAAGAAAGAAAAAAGAAAGAAAGAAAGAGACCACCATGAATGTGCAAGTATTCCATTTTCATTTTTACCCACTGAAACAGTGTCGGGTTCGCGATTCTGTCTCTTATTTTGCATTTTCTTTCATGCAGTCACAGCCTAATTATGACGGGTCCCCTTTCATCGATGAAAGGTCGTTGACTGACCTCAAAGAATCACACAGATCGTCAGGTATATGACGCTAACGATAGAGATTTAAAACAACAACAACAACAACAAAACAAACAAACAAACAAACAAAAACAACGAAAATTCAGCAGTCGAATTCCCATTTCAGTTTCTTTCCATTTCAAAACCCATTTCGCCTTTTGGTAATACAAACTAGATAAACTTAAATTGCTATTCTGATGGACGAAAGGGACCAACAAACTACAAGACAAAACACGACGCGTTTCGACCTCTTTGGTCTTGTTCAAGCAAGAGGAACAACATTCAGGACAATGAAAACAAAGAACGAACAATCAGCAGCCTCCTGACATTGGGCGAAAAAAGGACGTGGAATGAAAACGAGGCTGATGGGAAGGAGACAATGCGAGTTAAAATAATAATGATAATAATGATGATGATAACAACAACAACAACAACAATAATAACAATAATAATAATAATAATAATAATAATAAAAATATCATAACAATAATGATAATAGTGACGATGATGATGAAATAGTGATAATAATGACAAAAATAGCGATGATAAAAAAGATATTTAAAAAAAAACAAAAATAAAGAGAGGATTACTGACACTTTTAGTAATAATATAAGGATAGTAGTTGTAGTATTAATAGTGGCTATACAGACAGAAGTGGGGAAAAAGAAAACAAACCAGTCAGTTGTTGTTTGTGAGGGACAACAGTTTTGAAAGACATTCATTCTCATTATGTTTAATCCTTATTTCGTTTTACTTATGCGCTGGCCAAGAGAATGAAAGATAAGATAAGATAATGTTGCTTATAGCCCAGCTGACCACAAAGGGCCATATCAGGGCTGTCACCACGTTAAAATCAACTCACAAGTTATTCATTCACACAATTCTTAAAATACATCTTCGAAAAACCCATCCGAAAGTTTCTTAAAAAATCTTTCCACTGTTAAATCTCAGATCCGATGAAAAATGTTAATCTCTTTCAAGAACTCAAAGATCGCATCAGGCGGAACATCTCTGAATAAGGTTTTCATGGAATCTGCTGTAAAATGTTTGTGTCTCACATAATGCAAGTCCCAACACTCTAAAAAGAATATGTTTTCATTGTGAATGGCGCATGATATGGAATGCACCATGGAGCTTCTTCACTCTTTAAAAGGCATGAATGAGTAAAATACGAATGGCCGGTGTGCAGCCGGCATAGAACCGTTTCTTTTTGGGGACCACCAGACGTAGATGAGAGCAACTTTAGGTTTGGACGGATCTGAAAGAGTTTGTTATCCGTCTATGCATTCTAGTCCTCCTGCCAGAGGTCTCTGACATAATCATTAATTTTGGGTTTCAGATCTGAGCAGGGGATACATATATGTTAGACAATTTCCCTGTTGTGGCATTCTTGGCCAGGCGATAATAATAATAATAAATAATAATAATAATAATATAATAATAATAATATTAATAATAATAATAATGTTAATTTTTATAGCGCCTATTTCTTAAAGATTAGGGCTCTAAGCGCTGTACATATAATATAATAAACATCTCGTTTTACAACGGGCTGCCTACCTGGGTAGTGCCGACTGAAGAGCTGCCTGCCGGCGCATCATTCAATCGTTTCCCGTATCATCGGTCAACATCGTTCACTCAATTTCCTTACTTCCTTCATTCTTTCCATTTCTCACGCAGGGTGCATGCTATGTGTAACGTGTCATCCATACCAACGGCCAAACTGGCCTTCTCTTCCGAAAGTTGGTGATGGGATTTTACGTGTGTGCAAGATGTTGTGTGTGCATTCACACACGGTTTATAGTCTCATTCGAAGGACTGTATGGGGAATGGAGTCAGAACCAATGTTAACTCCGAGGGAAAAATCCCCTGTACCGAAATTCGAACCCGCAACCTCTGGATCACGAGTCCGGCGCTCTACCAACTGAGCTATTCCGGCCCCATTAAATTTTCATTCCCTCCGATGCCAACATGAAAGGCTTCGTGCGTAAAGACATCCGCTGAAAAGAGCTGTGCAGAGTAGAGTCGCTCCAACAAAAATCAATGAAACAGTGGCGCGAACGTGCTCACACAACAACGGAGTGATTTTTGGAGCCCCGCAGCGTCTCCGCTGGCGGGTGACCTGACAGTGACATGGTTTGGTTAGCTTTTTGTGTGTGAGTCACCGGCACCAGAGCTGCGGCGGAATGGATCCAGGTGTAGCTGTGAGTAGAGTGGAAGAGGCGTGAGGTGTTGCAGATTAATATAATGTTGCGTATAGCCCAGCCGACCGCAAAGGGCCATGTCAGGGCTGTCACCACGTTGAAGTTAGCTCACAAGTCACAAAACAACAACAACAACTACTGCAACAATAGCAACAACAACGGCAACAACAACAACAACAACAACAACAACACACAGGCACGGTCACACGCACCATTCACACATCTCTTTGATATAAATAACACCTTCTAAAAACGCACCCAAAACTTCGTTTAAAATCTTTCTGCAGAATGACCCGAGGAACCGTCTAGACAAATGTACCAGAAGATAGTGGAACAAGAGAGAGAGAGAGAGAGAGAGAGAGAGAGAGAGAGAGAGAGAGAGAGAGAAAAGAGAGAGAGAGAGGATGAATCAAACCACGCTAATGTCGATGATTAGCACGTTACACCTCTTCCGGTGAACTACACTGCCAATCCTGCTATCTGGCATATTGACACAGGCTACCATCAACTCCCCCCCCCCCCCCCCCCCCCCCCCCCTGATACCATCATCACCACCACCATACCCGTAACTCCCCGTCTCTCTCATTCTCATTCTTCCCCAAAGGGAAATGGGGAAAAAAAAAATCAAAGTGGCTTCCAGAAAATCAGAAAAGTTTTTATTTCCTCCGCGCGAAAGCAAAGTTTACTAGGCGAGAAATGTATCTCCAGAAATCTGCTAAAATAAATAGAAAGGGGATGGCGGTTCAAAAGGGAAACGGGGGAAGGTTTGGGGGGGGGGGGGGGGGGGGGGGGGGGGGGGGGGGGTGGGAAGGGAGGCAGAAGAAAGAGAGAGGAGGAGGGTAGTAACGAGAACGGGTGGTCGAAGTGGGGTGGGGGTGGGGGGGGCAAAAGGAAATTGAATGTTTGCTAGGAGCAAGCTCATTTCGGAGCGCTCCTCTCTCTCTCTCTCTCTCTCTCTCTCTCTCTCTCTCTCTCTCTCTCTCTCTCTCTCTCTCTGTGTCTCGCTGTGTGTGTGTGTGTGTGTGTGTGTGTGTGTGTGTGTGTGTGTGTATGTGCTCGTCCGTGCTTGCTCTGTCGTCTGTCTGTCCGTCTGTCTGCCTCCCTCTCACTCTTTCTGAGTGCATGCGCGTGCAAGTATGCTTGCAAACGCGCGCACGTGTGTGTGTGTGTGTGTTTTGTGTGTGTGTGTGTGTGTGTGTGTGTGTGTGTGTGTGTGCTCGTCCGTGCTTGCGCGTCCGTGCGTGTGTATGTGCGCGCGTGCGTGCGTGCGTGTGATCTAGCGCTCGTGTGTGTGTGTGTGTGTGTGTGTGTGTGTGTGTGTGTGTGTGTGTGTGTGTGTGTGTGTGTGTGTGTGTGTTTGTGCGCGCGTGCTTGTGAGTGAGCGTGTGTGTGTGCATGCGCGCATGGGTGTATGTATGCGTGTTGTGTGTGTGTGTGTGTGTGTGTGTGTGTGTGTGTGTGTGTGTGTG
>CM031629.1:4791664-4802610 GCA_018398815.1 Conus ventricosus | reverse complement strand
GGTGTTAGTCATGTAACTGATGTGTGAATCCTGTTTATCATAAGGGGAAAAAACGATCTCCTCACACCTCCCCGTTTCTCTCACAGCTTGCCACGGCAAACGGCAGCATCACAGTGTTTTACCTGGGACTGACCCCTCAAACAAGGAATAAACTAAATATGAACAAAATAATGAAAGGCAACAGCGAGAGAGAGAGGATAGAGAAGAGATAGAGAAGAGAGAGAGAGAGAGCGTGACAAGAGAAGAGAGAGAAGAGAGAAGAAGAGAGAAGGAGAAGAGAGACAGAACGAGAGAGAGAGAGTGAAAAGAGAGAGAGACAGAAAACAACAACAGACAGACCGACAGACAGACAGAAACAGGGACAAAGACAGACAGACAGACAAAATCCCACACAACAAAAGAAAGACAGACAGAAACAGGCAGAATCACAGGTCAAGAAAGACAGCAAAGAGAAAGAGCGATGGAAAAAAAACACACAAAACAAAACAAAAAGAAACAAGAAACAAAACGGGCAGTCGGGCTTCTGCACCTGAAGACACCACAAAATCCCCACCGCATTCGTCCCTTTATGTCCGTTCCCGTCGCTCATTTCTTCCATCGTTCGCTTCTTTTTTTTTTTGTCCCTCCCTTCCCTGTCCTCCTTCCCTTCCTCCTTCATCTCTCCATTCCTTCCTTCTTTATTGACAGACAGCAAATACATGACAGGAATCCGCTATGATACCCGGATTACCCGTCAATCTGTACATGTCTTGATTGACCCACAGCCGCTCCGAAGGACGGCCGGTGATGTTGACGGACCAGGGCACGTGTCTGTTCCTGTCTGTCCTGTCTGTCTGTCTGTCGGTTTGCTTTGTCTGTCCAACAAGATAACGGGACCGGGGAGGGGGGGGGGGGGGGGGGGGGGGGGGGGGGGGGGGGGGGGGGGGGGGGGGGGGGGGGGGGGGGGGGGGGGGGGGGGGGGGGGGGGGGGGGGGGGGGGGGGGGGGGGGGGGGGGGGGGGGGGGGGGGGGGGGGGAGGGGGGGGGGGGGGGGGGGGGGCGGGGGGGGGGGGGGGGGGGGGGGGGGGGGGGGGGGGGGGGGGGGGGGGGGGTGGGGGGGGGGGGGAGGGGGGGGGGGGGGGGGGGGGGGGGGGGGGGGGGGGGAGGGAAAGGGGAAGGGTAGAAGGACGGAGGAGGAGAGGGAGAGAAGAGGGGTGGAATCCTCCTCACTGAAAAGGACGTAGCCGTCCATGAAACTAGCTCATGGCATGCAGTCTGATGGCGGGTTTCAATACAATGACGGATCCAGATCGTCTGGAAGCTTTGCGGAGTGACTCGTGTTCTGTGTTGTGTTGTTTGACGTTCAGAGGGCTGGTGGAACGTGGGCAGAGTCTGCGGTTTTCCAAGCGTTCTTCTGGTCTCTCTGTCTCTGTCCTCTCTCTTTGCCAGTCTTTCTTTCTTTCCCTCTTCTATCTCTGTTTCTCTCATCTTCAGTCTGTCTGTCTGTCTGTGTCGGCCTGTCTGACTCTCTCACTCTGTGTTGTGTTTGTGTTGTGTTTGGTGTGTTGTTTGTGTGTGGGGGGGGGGGGTGTGTTTGGTTTTTGGGGGGGGGGGGGGGGGGGTGGTTGTGACGACCGAGTGAAGAGAAGAGAGAGAGAGAGAAGAGAAGCGAGAGAGAGAGAAGAGGAGAGAAGAAGATAAGTGTTGTTTTGTGAATGTGAAGAGTGAGTGACGAGTGAAAGAGAGGAGAAGAGCGAGAGAGAGAGAGAGAGAGAGGAGAGAGCGAGAGAGTGTGTGTTGTGTAAGTTTGTGTGTGTGTGTGTGTGGTTGTGTGTGTGTGTGGTGGAGCGACGGAGAGAGAGAGAGAGAAGAGAGAGAGAGAGAGAGAGAGAGGAGAGAGAGAGTGTGTGTGTGGGGGAGAGTGAGTGAGCGAGTGAGTGAGAGTGAAGAGAAGAGAGAAGAGAAGAGAAGTGAGGACAAGAGAGAGAGAGAGAGAAGAAGAGAGAGAGAGAGTTGTGTGAGTGTGTGTGTTTGTGTGTGTTGTGTGTTGTTGTGTGTGTGTGTGTGGTGTTGTTGATGCGCGCGCGCGTGTGTGTGGGGTGTGGGTGGGATATGTGTGTGCGCGTGTGGTATATATGTAGATTGAATGTGGGTTGTGTGGTGTTGTGTGTTTGTGTGTGTGCTGGGTGCGTGCGTGCTGCGTGCGTCGGCGTGCGGTGTGTTGCTGTTGTTGTGTGGGGTGCGCGCGCCGTTCCGCCGCGCGCGCCGCGCGCGTGTGTGTGTGTGGTGTTTGTAGCGTGGGTTGCAATGCGTGCGTGCGTGCGTGCTGCGTGCGGTGTTTTGTGTGTGTAAAAAAGTATGTTGTGTATATTGCGCGCGTTGCGTCAAGCGTGTGCTAAGCGTGCTTTACGTCTGTGTTGTGTGTGTTGTGGTGTGTTTGTGTGTGTGTGTGTGTGTGTGTGTGTGTGTGTGTGTGCGTGCGTGCGTGCGTGTTGTCGTGCGTGCGTGCGTGTGTTTGGTGTGTTGTGTGTTTTTGTGTGTGTGTGTGCGTGTCTGTTCTGTCGTGTTGGTGGTGGCGGGGGTGTGTGTCATGCGTGCGTGCGTGCGTCGTGCGTGCGTGGTGTGTGTGTGTGTGTGTTGTGTTGTGTGTGTGTTTGTGTGTGTGTGTGTGTAGCGTGTCTGCCCTTCTGTCCTGTCTGTGTTGGGTGGTGCGGTGGTGGTGTGCGTGCGTGCGTGCGTGCGTGTGTGTTGTGTTGTTCGTGCGTGCGTGCCGGCGTGCGTGTGTTTGTGTTGCGTGTCGTCTGTCTGTGTTGGTGGTGGCGATGGTGGTGTTTCAAGTTTGAGAGATTTCGCCTCAACATATGTCGCCTAATACGTGTATTTCATAGTCTTTATCCCTCAGATGTTTCCTTGAGAATAGTAGCCCTGGTCATTCGTCAGTGGCATGATCCGTCCCTCTGTCGGCCAGTCGCCTCTCTCTCTCTCTCTCTCTCTCTCTCTCTCTCTCTCTCTCCTCTCTCTCTCTCTCTTCACTCTCTCTCGTCTCTACTCTCCTCCCTCCTCTCTCTCTCCCCCCTCCTCCTCCCCCCTCCTCTCACCTCACCCTCCCCCCCCTCTCTCTCTTCTCCTCTCTCTGTCATCTTCGTATAGATGTTTGGGTCTTGCTCGTATCTGTCGTCTCTCCCCCCTTTGGTATGTCTGTCTGTCTGTCTCCTCTCTCTTTCCCCCCCCCCCTTCCTCCCTCTACTACACATATACACCTCTCTCTCTCTCTTCTCCTCTACCTCCCCGCCCTCTCTCTCTCTCTCCTCTCTCTCTCTCTCCCTCGCTCTCTCTCTCTCCTCGCTCTCTCTCCTCGCTCTCTTATCCTTTCTGTCTCTTCGTATATGTCTTATCTCTCTGTTTTCATGTCCGACTCCTCTCTCTCTCTCTCTCTCATCCTCTCTCATCTCATCCTCTCTCCTCCTATCACTCTCATCCGCTCTCTCTCTCTCTCTCTCGGTCTCTCTCTCTCTCTCTCTCTCTGTCCCGCAGTCTCCAGTCCTCCTCTCTCTCCACAAGGCTGTGAAGAAAGCATCATACTGCGCTTATCTTATCACCCTGGTTAAATAAAATTTCGTTTCGTTTCGATTCGTTTTCGTTCTCGTTTTGTCCCTCTGGTTTTTATAATTCACAGTATTCGTTTTGGTTGAATTAGCAAAGCAACAGCGTTATTCTAAGTCACACAGTTTCAGTTTGTTTTCTTACCTACGACTCTACAAACCACGATCATTAATTTTGTTGACAACCTCGCCAGGAAAAATTATAGTAACCATCACCAGCTAAGCCAATGACTCATGCAACCACTCTTTGAATGTACAAAGCTGTTTAATAATAAATCAAAAGCACAAAAGAGAAGGGGCCTCACACACACAGACAGGTGTCGCGCGGGCGCGCGCGCCTGCACACAACACAACACACACACACACACACACACACACACACACCACACACACACACACACACTTACACACACATACCCCCCCCCCCCCCCCACACATCACACAGAAAGTCAGACACACTCAACGACCATATACCCCCCCCCCCCACACACACAACCTCCCCCCCCACACACACACAACAACCGCACACACACACTCACACACATATACCCCCATCAAACACACACACACATCCTCCCCCCCCTTCCCCCCCCCCACACACCCACACAACCGCACCACACACACACACACACACACACACACACACACACTACTACACACATTCACAAACAACACACACACTACACACACACAACACACACACACACTACAAACCACAACACACAACACATACATACTCACACACACACACAGCATCCCCCCCCCCCCCCCCACACACACACACACACACAACAGACACACGCATCCCCCCCCTCCACACACTAAACCAGCATCACAGACAGAGCCGAATACAACAACAGCAGCAACCGCTGCAGCTGTTTAAAACAGCCCATGGCGAAACCCAAACCCCCCCACCACCGCCCCATCCCCACCCCCACCCCCCGGGCCAGCTGAGCCATGCTGACAGTTTCTCGAACACGAAGGTTAATTCCATTGTTTGCAATCAATAGCTCTCCCCCCCCCCCCACCCGTCCCCTCCCCTTCACCTCCCCCCTCCATCCACCTTCGCCACCCTCTCTCTCGCTCTGGCCACGTTGACTTGAAAGTCGTCTGTCACTTGTACACTTATACTCCCGCCTCTTTGGTTCCCCTGTCTCTGACTGTCCGTCTGTCTCATCTCTTTCACTGTCTCTCGCTTTCTCTGTCTCTATCAACCATGATCTGTCATCAGACAGTCTGTCTGTCCTGTCCTGTCTGTCAGTCCTGTCTGTCTGACCCTGTCCTGTCTCTGTCGGTGTCCTTGTCCTCTCTCCTGTCTTTCTCTCTCACTCACCTCTTCTCTCTCTCATCTCTCTCTCTCCTTTCTCTCTCTATCTCTCTCTCTCTCCTCTCTCTCCTCTCTCTCTCTCTCTCTCTCCCCTCTCTTCTGTCTGTCGTCTATCCGTCTGTTTTGTCTCATCTGTGAGTTGAAATTGTGTGTGTGTGTGTGTGGTCTGTGTGGTGTGTGTGTTGTGTGTGTGTGTGTGTGTGTTGTGTGTTGTATGTGTGTGTGCGTGCGTACGTGCTGCGTGCGTGAGTGTGCATGCGCTCGTGGCGTGTGTTGTGTGGTTGGTGTTGTGTGTGTGTGTGTGTGTGTGTGGTTGTCAGAGAGCGAGAGAGAGAGAGAGAGAGAGAGAGAAGAGAGAGAGAGAGAGAGAGAGAAGAAAAGTGATGTGCGCGATTGCTCTTGTTGGTGTGTGGTGTGTTTGTGTTGTTGTGTGTGTGTGTGTGTGTGTGTGTGTGTGTGTGTGTGTGAGAAATCGAACTCGGAAAATTTTAATGCAAAGGCCACCGACCTATCTGAAACAATAATAATATTAATAATAATAATAAATAAATCGAGCTTATATAGCGCTCGTTCGGATGAGAGAAGACTCATCCTCAGAGCGCATTAACAATACAGAAAAATAAAAGTTTCCATTAATCAGTGGCACCAATATTAGGAAAAAGGCAATCATAACAATAGGTCACAAAGCAAGCACTAAACAGAATTCACAAGCCACATCCCCCCTCCCCACACTATCCCCCCCCCCCCGAGTGTGTAGAGAAGAGAGAGAAGAAGAGAGAGGAGAGAGAGAGAGAGAGGGAGGAGGGAGAGAGAAGAGGGAGAGAAGAAACAGAGAGATTAGAACAGAAGAGTGGAAAAAGAAAGAGAGAGAGAACGTGTGCTTGCGTGCGTGCGTGCGTGCGTGCGTGCGCTTGCTTGTGTGTGTGTGTGGGTGTGGGGGTGTGTGTGTGTGGTTGTGTGTGGGTGGTGTGTGTGTGTGTGTGTGACTGTGTGTGTTAAGTGTGTGTTGGTGTGTGTGGTGTGTGTTGTGTTGGTGTGTGTGTGTGTGGCGTGCGCGCTCGCATGTGTGTGTGTGTGTTGTGTCGTGAGAGCGTGATGCATGCGTCCTGTGAGTGTGTGTGTGTGTGTGTGTGTGTTGTTGTGTGTTGTGTGTATGTGTGTGTGTGTATGTGTGGTTGCGTGGTGTGGTGAGTCGTGAGTGCATGCTCTGTGTGTGTGTGTGTGTGTGTGTGTGTGTGTGTTGTGTGAACGTGTGTGTGTATGTGTGTGTGTGTGTTGTGTGTGTGTGTGTGTGTGTGTGTTGTGTGTGAGTGTGCGTGTGTGCGTGTCGTGTCGCGTGGAGTGCGTGAGTGCGTGAGTGGCATGCTCTGTGTGTGTGTGTGGTGTAGTGTGTGGTGTGTGTGTGTGTGTGTGTGTGTGTGTGTGTGTAAAGTAGCAGATGATACTGACGTCACCGAAAAACGTGTAATCGTCTTCTAACTGCCGAATATTACCAATCCAACGGCACTGTAAATTGCGTAGGGGCTTCCCCACAAGAGCCGGCGTCAACGAAAGGGATAACGTCCTAGAAGACGTTTCTTTTCCGTCAGATTTTCTGAACCAGTTTATAGACTGGTTTTCGGACGTAATACGTCTGCACTAGCTTACGTGATGTGTGTGGTGTGTGTTGTGTGTGTGTGTGATGTGTGGTTGTGTGTGTGGTGTGTGTGTTGTGGTGAGTGTGATGCACTAACATACGTGATGTGTGTGTGTGGTGTGTGGTTTGTGTGTGGTTGTGTGTGTGTGTGTGTGTGTGTTGTGCGTGCGTGCGTGCGTGTTGTGGTGTGTGGTACGTGTGTTATGCGTGCGTGCGTGCGTGGTGTGTGATGTGTGTTGCCGCAAGCGCGCGCGCGCGTGTGTGGTGTGTGTGTGTTTGTTTGGTGGTGTGGTTTGTGTGTGTGTGCGTTAGTGTTGTGTGTGCTTTAGTGTGTGTGTGTGTGTGTGTGATGTGTGTGTGTTGTGTGTGTGTGTGTGGTGTGTGTGTCTTTAGTGTGTGCTTTAGTGTGTGCTTTAGTGTGTGTGTGTGTGTGCCTTTAGTGTTGTGTGTGTGCTTTAGTTGTGTTTGTGGGTGTGTGTGTGTGTGTGTTGTGTGTGTGTGTGTGTGTGTTGTTGTGTGTGTGCGTGTGCGTGAAGTGCGTGTATGTGTGTGGTGCGCGCGTGGTGTTGTGCGTGAGGCATGAGTGCATGCGCGTGTGTGTGTGTGTGGTGTGTTTGTGTGTGTGTGGTGTGTTGATGAGTTGATGTGTGCGTGTTTGGGTGTGTGTGTGTGTTTGTGTGTATAGTAGCAGATGATACTGACGTCACAATATAACGTGTAAACGTCTTCCTAACAGCGAATTGTAGCCATCTGGTCACCCAGTTATCACACGCTGGCCAAAATCAAGTCGGACTGCCATCTTTGTGAAAAAAAAATCTATTTTAACAGAAAGACAGCATGCACACTACAGACCCTCCATTTTTTCGTCTTCATTCATTTCAGTAAACTTTGGCCCTTGCGCTCGGCTGGGCTATAACAACTCACCTTCACTTCGTCTAGGCCTTTAGTGGAGGCCTCATTTTTAAGCTTGATCGTGTACACCAAGACCAAGAACGCTTGGCTTCCGAAGTGACCGAGGTGACGCACTACTGCTTTAAAAACATACTACTCCCACAATCCCAACACGCAACTGTCCAATTGCTGTAGGGGATTCCCCGCAAAGACCGCGCCGCCACGGACGACAGGGTTACGTCCTGAGAAGACGTTCTTTCCGTTATGATTACAGTTTCCAGACTGGTTGTCGACGTATAGCGTCTGCTACTTCACATACGTGTGTGTGTGTGTGTGTGTGTGTGTTTGTGTGTGAGAGAGGAGAGAGAGAGAAGAGAGAGAGAGAGAGAGAGTATGTAATGTGTAATTGTGTGTTGTGTGTGTGTGTGTGTGTGTGTGATGTGTGTTGGTCGTGTGATGTGTGGTTGGTTGTGTGTGTGTGTGTGTGTTTGCGCGCTCGTGCCGCGCGCGCGCGCCGTGTGTGTTGGTGGTGTGTGCATGTGTAATGTATGTGTGTGGTGTGTGTGTGTGTGTTGTGTGTGTGTGTGTGTGTGTGTGTGTGTAGTTTGTCCTTCACCTACTTCCATCATTGATTTCCTTTTTTTTCAGCAGTGTATCTCGTGTGTAGTACGTCTAGCAGCACCGGTCCCCCTAGACCCATGACGCACCACTTCACGCCACTCTAAAATACAACACCGGCCAGTATGAGTTAACAATCGTAACATAAGGCTCTAGTTTTTTTTATTTGTTGTTGTTATCATTATGATTATTATCAATCATTACAATTATCATCATTATTCTTAACATTAGTATATTTATATAGCAGTTGTAGTAATATATATTAATAATACTAGTATTGTAGTAGTAGTAGTTGTAAGTAGTAGTAGTAGTATTAGTAGTAATATAGTATTGTGTGTGTATGTGCGTGCGTGCGTGCGCGGCATGCGCAAGCGAGCGTGTATGTGTGTGTGTGTGTGTGTGTGAGTGTTGTGTGTGTTGTGTGTTGTGTGTGTGTGTGTGTGTGTGTGTTTGTGCGCACAGCGCTGGCGTGGGCGCGTGCCGCGTAGTGTGTGTGTAATTGTGGGTGGTGTGTGTGTGTGTGTGTGTGTGGAGTTGTGTGTTGTGTGTGTGTGTGTTGTGTGTGTGTGTGAGAGTGCGTGCGTGCGTGCGTGCGTGTGTGTTGTGTGTGTGTGTGTGTGTGTGTGTGAAGAGAGAGAAGAAAGAGAAGGAGAGAGAGAAGAGAGAGAGAGAGAGAGAGAGAGAGAGACAGAGAGACAGACGAAAAAAACTAAACTGTACACAAAGAAAGGTCGAACATTAACAAAAACATCCCGCTAGTCACATGCACACCAGTCAGCAAGCCCAACAAATTAACAAAAACAAAAAACAAAACTAAAAAAAAGGAAAAGAGGAACACTTACAAAACGCAGAAGAAGCAACAAATTCTAAACACTGAACTGTAAAGTCGAGTTAGCAGAGAATCTACATTTTCTATCTAAAAGCATTTATGAACACATGCACTTCTGTCCCCCCCCACCCCCCCCCCCCCCGTCAACCTGTCCCTCCACCCCTCACCCCCCACCCACCCACCCACTGCCGCCCGAACCCGACCATCTACCCACCCACCAGCCCACTAATGCCTTACATATCCTGCCAAATCGGCACGCGACAATCGATTGTTTTTGTTTTTTTGTTTTGCGGTTCCGAATTTTTACTTCGCTAAAATCCACGAATTTATGAAGATGAGGTGGGACCTATAGAATAATAATAAAACAACAACCAACAAACCTACGATATGCCTTGCCTTACCGCTCCCATTAATTTCATCCATGTGAACTATCAATGTGAACAGTAGCGCCGCCGGGGTTGGTTTTGCAAAAATGGCCACAATCAACGCAAAACTTTTGTCATATGAGCATTGCTGCGGGCGTTAGCCTGAAAGTTTAACGGTGGCAGCAAAGTAATAAATGAAGAAAGGTTGGTTGTTCGAAAAACATAACACTGAGTGAGGAAAGGTGGTGCAATATGAATGTGTGGGGTGTGTGTGTTGTGTGTGTGTTTGGTGTGTGTGTGTGTGTGCGTTGCGTGCGTGTGTGCGTGCGGGCGTGCGTGCTGCGTGTGTGCGTGCGTGCGTGCGTGCGGGCGTGACGACTTGCGTGCGTGAATGTGTGTGTGGTCTGTGCATGGTTGTTCGGAAATTGCATGCGGTAAGCCGTTGCGCTGCTATGCAAAGATCTACAACTCTTTTCCTTTTTTGTGTCGTAAGAGTCTTTGTTTTTGTATAATCATATGCATGAAACCACGGGCTGAGTCCGGGTGGTCCATCCCTGAACCCACCATCACAGATGACTGCAGGCAACAGTGCAGGCCTCACTCCTCTGGTGGCCTGATGGCAAACCAACGTGACGCTTGCCCCGTTTGCCTTTATTGAGTGTGGTGGATGTGTCGTGGTATAACTGGAGTGTAAGTATGTTCGCCTGTTTTAATTCTCATCTCTTGTAGCCCAGTCCCCTTTGTCTCGCTCTCCACCCCGATCTATCTCTCCCTTCCTACCTCCCTCCCCCCCCCCCCCCCCCCCCCCCCCCACCGCCACTCACTGTCCCCCTTGGCGGGGGCTGCCTCCTTACGAACTGCCTAGTCTGTCCGTCCCGTCCGTCTGGTAAGTCCTGTCTGCTGTCTGAAGTGTGTCTGTTTGTCTGTCTGTCGTCTTCTCTCTCTCCCAGTGGGCTGATCTGTCTGCCTCTCTCCCTCTCTTGTCTGTCTGTCTGTCTGTCTACTTCCCTACTCTCTTTGTCTGACTGTCTCGCATGTCTGTTTGTCCTGCCTGTCTCTGTCTGTCTGTCTCTGTCTGTCTGTCTATGTCTCTCTGTCTCTGCCTGTCTGTCTATTTCTCTCTCTCTCTCGCTCTCTGTGTCTGACTGTCTCTCTCTCTCTCTCTCTCTCTCTCTCTCTCTCTCTCTCTCTCTCTCTCTCTCTCTCTCTCTCTCTCTCTCTCTCTCTCTCCCCCTGCGTTTGTGCGTCACTCTTGTCTTCTTCCAGATCAATAATTTAACAACACTCGTGTCGGTGAACTCATTTTGAAGCCAGCCACCTACCTTCAAGGCATGCCAAATGCCGTGATTAAGACGGTAAAAAGAAAAACAGGCTTCGCCACACACTTCTGCTCCGCGCTAACCCTTCCGCCCCCCCCCCCCCCCCCCCCCGCCCCCCTCTCTCTCTGTGTTTGTCTGTCTGCCTGTTTGTCTGTCTGTCTGTCTGTCTCTCTCTCTGTCTCATCCTCTCTCTTTCTCCTTCTCTCTATCTCTGTATTTCTCTATTCATCTGTCTATGTCTGTCTGTCTGTCTCTCTCTCTTTCTCTCTGTCTGTCTGACTGTCTCTGCCCCCCCCCCCCCCCCACCGTCTCTCTCTCGGTCTCTGCCCCCCCCTCTCTTTCTCTGCTTCTCTCTCTCTCTCTCTCCCCCCTCTCTCATCC
>CM031629.1:4766664-4769164 GCA_018398815.1 Conus ventricosus | reverse complement strand
GAAAATCGAGGTAGTTAACGTTTTTGAAAATCGAGGTAGTTAACTTTTTTGAAAATCGAGGTAAACGTTTTGGAAAATCGAGGCAGTTAACTTTTTTGAAAATCGAGGTGTTCACGCAGTGCAGCTTTCTGTAGTTTGACATTTTTAGACATTTAGAAAGTGGTCACTTCCGTGCAGATCGTCTTAAGCACAGCACTGAATCGCCCAGGACCAGTTAAAGATCCCGTATCAACAAACTGACACACGAATTTGAATCTGCAGAATAATGGAGGCACGTTTGGAGACCCATCACTCAGACAACACAGATCCACCTCTGAAGAGACGATCTTCGAGAACGAGACTTGTGGATGAAGTATTCAGCGAGAACGAGACTTGTGAATGACGTATTCAGCGAGAACGAGACTTGTGAATGAAGTATTCAGCGAGAACGAGACTTGCGAGTGAAGTATTCAGCGAGAACGAGACTTGAGAGTGAAGTATTCAGCGAGAACGAGACTTGTGAGTAAAGTATTCAGCGAGAACGAGACTTGTGAGTAAAGTATTCAGCGAGAACGAGACTTGTGAGTGAAGTATTCAGCGAGACACGAGACTTGTGAATGACGTATTCAGCGAGAACGAAACTTGTCAATGACGTATTCAGCGAGAACGAGACTTGTCAATGACGTATTCAGCGTGACACGAGACTTGTGAATGACGTATTCAGCGAGAACGAGACTTGTGAGCCGAAGTATTCAGCGAGAACGAGACTTGTGAGCGAAGTATTCACACTACCCCACAGACGACGGTGCTCTTTGAAAATTCCCCAACTGCAGAGAAGGTCGTGGACATTCCTGAACAGGTTGACCCGCTCTCGCAGACTCCCAGGTACAGAAGGAGGTGAGTGTAAAGAGCACACTGTTCCGTTTTATACTCAGTAATTCTAGCGGTTTGAAAGTATGGTCACTGCAGGCGGAAATGGAAACAAATGTCACAAGGGATTTCAAGGTAACTCCCCGCCGCTTGACATGGACACAACTAGCAGGACGAAGCTTCTGAGATCTTCTTTCAGGCCAGGCAAACACCATTCAGGACACTGAAAAACGAAGAACGAACAATCACTTATCTTGTCGTAGTCGCGGACCAAGATGGGCGCGTTGAACGATAAAAGCTTGAAGTTAAAGCTTGAAGAGAAGGATTCAAATCGATAGGAAATGAACAACAGATCTGTGGATGAGTAACGAGACTCGCCCCCCCCCCTCCCTCCCCATCTGCAGTGGATTGTGCTGGGTTTTTGAGAGTTCCTTAAAGCCAGAAAGTCGATCTACTAGTTCTGAATGTCACTTTCTTGCGGAGCTACCGCTACCACTTTTAGGGTCCTGACACAAAAGAGCTGTACCTTCTCAAAGCTTGAATGTAGACGCCGGATATTCCAATGAGATATCGTCGAATCCATTACGGCAAGGAAATGAAGGCGATCGATAGTCCCGTCCCTCTTCCTATCTTCATCTTCGGACTGTAGGGGAGGAATTTGGTTGCCTCAAAGAAGTTCTGTATCTTTGGCGCTAGGAAGTTTTTCTTTTCTTTTTCTTTTTTTTCTTTTTTTTTTTATATTCCCGGCCCTTTTCTCCTGTGGGGGTTCCTGGGGGCAGTCGGAGGCCCATCCATCTCTATCATCTCAACACTCTGGCTGAATGAGAGAGGAGAGAGAGAGAGAGAGAGAGAGAGAGAGAGAGCGGGAGAGAGAGAGAGAGACAGGCGACAGACAGAAGGAGGCGGGAGGAGAGAAAAAGACAGAGAAGGCAGGAGAGAGAGAGAGAGAGAGAAGAAGAGAGAAGAGAGGAGAGGCAGGTAGACAGACAGACAGGAGGCAGAGAGAGAGAGAGAGAGGCGGTGGAGAGAGAAGACAGAGAAGGAGAGAAGAGAGAGGGGAGAGGAGAAAGGAGACAATAGGCGGGAGAGGGGAAAGAAGGGGGAAGAAGAGAGAGACAGAAGAGACAGAGCAGAGAGAGAGAGGAGGAAGGAGAAGGAGAGGAGACGAGAGAAGGAGAAGAGAGAAGAGATGAGAGAGAGAGAGAGAGAGGAGAGAGAGAGAGAGAGGAGAAAGACAGAGAGAGAGAGAGAGAGAAGAAAGAAGAAGAAGAAGAGAAGAAGAAGAAGAAGAAGAAAGAAGAAGAGAAGAGAGAGAGAGAGAGAGGAGAGAGAGAGAGAGAGAGAGAGAGAGAGAGAGAGAGAGAGAGAGAGAGAGAGAGGCTCTCCGCATTTCAGTATGTCTGAGAAAAAGTTAGGGACGCAACAAAAAGAAAAAAAAAGAAAAAAGAAAATCAATAAGGAACGACGGCGACATGCCTCGTCGTAAACTTAATCAAGGCGGAAATTCACTTCGCTACGTTTGACTCTTCGTCAGCGTCGGGGGGGGGGGGCTCTTTCTATATTCATTCATTCATTCATTCTTCCATTCATTCATATCATTCATTCATTCATTCATTCATTCATTCATTCATTCATTCATTCATTCATTCAG
>CM031629.1:4759164-4761664 GCA_018398815.1 Conus ventricosus | reverse complement strand
GTTTTGTAATGCACTCCTTTGTACAGCATTGGTGACATTGTAATGTACTGTGTTATGCTGCATTGTTTTGTAATGCACTCCTTTGTACAGCATTGGTGACATTGTAATGTACTGTGTTAAGCTGCATTGTTTTGTAATGCACTCCTTTGTACAGCATTGGTGACATTGTAATGTACTGTGTTATGCTGCATTGTTTTGTAATGCACTCCTTTGTACAGCACTGGTGACATTGTAATGTACTGTGTTATGCTGCATTGTTTTGTAATGCACTCCTTTGTACAGCACTGGTGACATTGTAATGTACTGTGTTATGCTGCATTGTTTTGTAATGCACTCCTTTGTACACCATTGGTGACATTGTAATGTACTGTGTTATGCTGCATTGTTTTGTAATGCACTCCTTTGTACAGCATTGGTGACATTGTAATGTACTGTGTTATGCTGCATTGTTTTGTAATGCACTCCTTTGTACAGCATTGGTGACATTGTAATGTACTGTGTTATGCTGCATTGTTTTGTAATGCACTCCTTTGTACAGCATTGGTGACATTGTAATGTACTGTGTTATGCTGCATTGTTTGTAATGCACTCCTTTTACAGCATTGGTGACATTGTGTTTTTACTGCGATTGTTGTTGTTTGTGTTGTATTGTATGTCTGTGTTATGATCTTTTTTTTTATGCACTTTTGTTCTGTATGGTGACGGTATTGTATGTATGTTTGTTTTGCTGCATGTTTTGCATTATGATATTTGTAAGATGAGAGACAGTAGATGAGAGGAGTGAGAGAAGATGGTAGAGATGAGAGACTTGTAAGTAGGTAGGATTGTTAGATGCAGACAGTACAGCAGAAAGATGAGGAGAGAGGAGAGAAGATGGAGTGAGAGGAGAGCAGTGAGAGAGAGAGAGGTGGCGGAGAGACAGGACATGAGCATGAAGAGACAGAGAGCAGATAGAGAGACAGAGACAGAGAGAGGACAGAGACAGAGAGAGAGAGATGAAAGAGAGAAGAGAGAAAGAGACAGACAGAAACAGAGAGACAGAGACAGACGAGAGAAGGAGAGCAGAAGAGACGAGAGAGAGGACAGAGTAAGAAGAGAACGAGAGAGAGCAGGAGAGAGAAGAGAGAGGGGACAAAAGAAAGAGGGAGAAGAGAAGGAGAGAGAGAGAGAGAGAGAGAGAGAGAGAGAGAGAGAGGAGAGAGGAAGAGAGAGAGAGAGAGCGCCAGCCTGCAATGCGAAACACCAACACAGGCACTGACAGAGACGAAAGCAGGTCGGAGAGGAGGGGAAAGGGAAAGGGAGGGGGGAAGAGGGTGGGCGTGGGTTGTTTCTTCTTCTTCTACCTTATTGGATACAACAAGCTGTTGCATCGCTTAACGTCCACAGCGTCCTCACCTCCCCCCCCCCTCTCCCTACCCCCATCCCCACCCCTCACATTTATCGCCTCTCACAAGCCCCTTCCCTCCCCCCCCCCCCCCCCCCCCCCCCATCCCCCCTGGTCGCATACTCTGACCTACACACACACACACACACACACACACACACACACACACACACACACACCACACACACACCCTACACACACACACACACCTACCTACCTACCTACCTACACACACACACACACACACACACACACACACACACACACACACACACACCTCTACACACACACACACACACACACACACACACACACACACACACACACACACACACACACACACACACACTGCACGGCTTTACAGTAGTGTGCACAACACTGGAATGATTCACCTGTTCCCTTATTGATCGACATGACTTGAGTTTCAAAACCGTGTACATGGTACGTAGAGACACGCGCGCATGCGCGCGCGCATGCACGCTCGCACGCACGCGTGCACACACGCACACACACACACACACACACACACACACACACACACACACACACACACACACACACACACTCCTATAATCAATGAAGGCAACATTTTATTTGAATTACGAAAAACACAAGCAAGAAAGTCGGCCAACTAACAGCACCCGTGCATTCATTTTGATCAGAAAACATCTGTGAGGACGAGAAGAGAAAGATACTTTACACATAATGTTGTGTGTACATTATACATGTAGCACACAGCACACATATCATACACAATACAGGCGTTATGCACATTATTTCCGTTAAAATGCACGATATCCACATTCAGTCAGTACAAGGAACCAATGTGTACATGCTTTACGTGTGTAACATACACGTGTAATGCGTTTCATGTGCATGATATATCTACCTGCCTTTTTGTTCTCGGGCTTGGTAGGACAGTGTATTGAGTACTCAACCCCCCCTTTCATCACACACAAATGGTTTTCTTTCTAGTGGCTGTGTTGCAGGATAGGATAGCAGAGAATTATATCAGACGTGCAATGCGTTTAATGTAGATAATGTATGTAGCTGGTTTTCTATTCTCGTACTTGGTAGGAGTGTATTTGGCACTCACCCCCCCCCCCCCCCCACCTT
>CM031629.1:4749164-4751664 GCA_018398815.1 Conus ventricosus | reverse complement strand
AGAAACAGAAAGGTGAAGAACGACACATGTAGAAACAGAAAGGTGAAAAACAGACACATGTAGAAACAGAAAGGTGAAGAACGACAGAGAGAGAGAGAGAGAGAGAGAGAGAGAGAGAGAGAGAGAGAGAGAGCATCCTTCCTGGCCTGTTATTACCGACGTGTCGTTATTAAATGTCAGCTGTTAGTTTGCCGTTTTCCTTTTTTGGTGTTTGATCTATGAAATTGGACAGAGAGAGAGAGAGAGAGAGAGAGAGAGAGAGGAGAGAGAGAGAGAGAGAGGGAGAGAGAGAGACAGACAGACAGGCAGACAGAGAGAGAGAGAGAGAGAGACAGACAGACAGACAGAGACAGAGACAGAGATGGCCCAAGCATATATGAGAACAGACCAGTCAGAAAGTTTAATCAACATCCATTTCTGTTTTTAGCGAATCTTCTACAAAATGGATTGAATCGCTTTTGACCCCCCCCCCAAAAAAAAAAAAAAAAAAAAAAAAAAAATTCACACAGCGCGCTTTTGATTATTACCCGACAGCCTTGGTGCTCTGCGGTCCAGGGAGGGGAGGGTGGGGTAAGTGTGTGTGTGGGGGTGGGGGTGGGGGGGTGGGGGGGGGGGGGAAGGGGACATCAAACGTATTGAAGCCTGAAATCACGGGATACAGCCCTGTGTGTCATGCCTGCCGGAGGGCTTACCCAGGCTGGTAAGTGGATAATGACTGTCTCTTCACACTACGATCACCATCAGGTCAGCGAGAAAACGACCTGAACACAGGAGCTTCCCCCCCCCCCCCCCCCCCCCGCCCCCCCCCATCCATCCCTCCCCCGGCCCCCCCCCCCCTCAGACACACACACCACCACACACACACACACACCACACACACTACATACACACACACCACACACACACACACACACACACACACACACACACACACACACACTACACACACACACACACTACACAGACACAGACACACACACACACACACACCACACACACAACATTTGAACCAGGTAATAATATAACAGCTTACATATGCGTAGAAAGAAGACAGCGCACGGAGCGGAGATTGTCACTCACATAATATAATTATAACAGGTGTATTCATGCCGCGATGTACATCAATATTCTTATCATACTGTCAAAAGTAGATTTGAAACGTTATTGATAACGCATTGGCCCAAAAAAAGAACAGAAAAAAAACCCCAACACGTTGACTAACGAATCACAAGACAAAACATGACGCGTTTCGACCTCTTAAGTCTTCTCCGTTCAAAATACGCAACACTCGGGACAAGGAAAATGCACGAGCAATCATTTCTCTTCATCCAGTTTGGCGCAGGACGAGCGTTGAACCAGGTAATATATAAGAGTTTACATATGCGCAGCAAGATTAAGACACTCCACGAAGATTGTCACTCACATATATAATAGGTGTATTCATGCATGATATACATAAATATTCAACGCTTTATCTTGCGCCGAAGTGGATGAAGAGAAGTGATTGCTCGTTCACTGTCGTTGTCCTGAGTGTTGGGTATGTTGCCTGAAGAAGACCTAACAGGTCGAAGCGCGTTGTGTTTTGTCTTTGTGATTCGTTTGCCTATGGTTTTTTTTTCTTTTTTTTTTTCTTCTTTTTTTTTTCGGTGTGTTATGAAAAACTTTTCAAATTTGTTTAGATTTCAGCCTGCGGTCTAGAACTGTTAAAAAGTAAAGTTAAAAAAAAAAGAAGTTGTAAAAGGTATTGTGCACCCACACGGAGCAATCAACTGAGCATACATTATAATTGTAGTCTCTCTCTCTCTCTCTCTCTCTCTCTCTCTCTGCGTGTGTGTGTTTGTGTGTGCGTGCGTGCGTGCGTAACACAGGAAGTTTGCATCGTGCGTGACGGTTTGTGCTCAATCACTGGTGAACATTTCCGTAATAATTCCACGTTTGAAATCACCGCACGGCATGTGAGAAATGTCACGTGACCAGACTCCCCCCCCCCCCCCCCCCCCCCGCCCCTTCCTCCCCCTGGTAGGAGTGGCTTGATGTCAGACACAAACACTTAAAGAGCTGATTTTATGAAGACTGTGTTCAGATATTTATATGTCGCACCCGATGTCATCTTTATGTCAATATTTTTCATCTGATCCAAGATTTTACGGAAGAAAGATAAAAGGAAATTTCCGATGTATTTTTGGATGTGTTTTAATGAGTTGTGTGGATGTGTGCATCTTTCTTCTTCTTCTTCTGCTTCTTCTGCTTCTTCTTCTTCTTCTTCTTCTGCTTCTGCTTCTTCTTCTTCTTCTTCTGCTGCTTCTTCTTCTTCTTCTTCTTCTTCATCTTCTGCTTCTGCTTCTTCTTCTTCTGCTTCTTCTTCTGCTTCTTCCTCTTCTGCTTCTGCTTCTTCTTCTGCTTCTTCTTCTTCTTCTTCTTCTTCTTCTTCTTCTGCTTCTTCTTCTTCTTCTTCTCTCCCCTAAGATATGCCTTGAGAGTTGACGTCAACGAGGTGACA
>CM031629.1:4736664-4744164 GCA_018398815.1 Conus ventricosus | reverse complement strand
TTGTTGAAAGTGTTAGCAGACCACATAGTCGCAGTATTATCTGATTTCTTTCTCGACTTGTCAGTTACTTCATTAACGGCACGCCATAATGATGCTGTATCCCTGTTTGCGTTTATCAGTTTCCTAAAATGCTCAGATTTGATTTTCTAACTAGATCTGATACTCTGTTTCTCTGCTTTTTATATTCATCTACTTTTTTTGCGGTTTTAAGTGCATCCCTTAGTGCCATTTCTATAATAATGTCTTTTGTGTGTGAGAGAGAGAGAGAGAGAGAGATGAGAGAGAGAGAGAGAGAGAGAAGAGAGAAGAGAGAGAGGAAGAGAGAGAGAGAGAGAGAGAGATACGCCGAAACTCCAAGCATTCGGGAAGAAATGCTTCAAGGAGTCGACCATTACCATTACACGTGTTCCTCCTAGCGAACCTAGGACATTTACACCGACTATATCTGTGGCCCAGCCGCTCCAAAAACTCGCAGCACACAGTATACAGCGGATGATGATGATGATGATGATAATAAAACCAACACAGTCTCTCCAAACTGTTGCCACAGTACAGTCAAGTACAGCGAGAACAGCACCACCTGACACACAATGACGTGTACTGCAGCGGCATTGACCACTGGTCGACATTGGCGTGACGGACGAGACATGCTCAGTTTCGGCGTCAGTTTCATCAAGGTGGGTGCCACGTGCGTGCGGACTGGTCAACACAATGCAATACAATGCGAAGCAATACAATACGATGCGATGCAATGCACTGCAATTCAAAACATACAATACAGCACAACACAACGCAATGCAATTGCAATGCAGTGCAA
This sequence comes from Conus ventricosus, assembly GCA_018398815.1. Taxonomy (NCBI): domain Eukaryota; kingdom Metazoa; phylum Mollusca; class Gastropoda; order Neogastropoda; family Conidae; genus Conus; species Conus ventricosus. The sequence continues at coordinate 4,743,347 of CM031629.1, read as the reverse complement.
TATAATGCAATGCCATTCAAAACAATGCAATACAACACAACACAATGCAATGCAATTTAAAACAATACAATACAAAGCAACGAACCGCAATGCAATATAATGCAATGCCATTCAAAACAATACAATACAGCACAACACAACGCAATGCAATTGCAATGCAGTGCAATGCAATATAATGCAATGCCATTCAAAACAATACAATACAGCACAACACAATGCAATGCAATTGCAATGCAGTGCAATATTTTAGTTAGTTAGTTAGTTAGTGTTTATAGGGTCCAGCGGACTACTAGGAGCCAAATCAGGACCTCAGCTATCATATCTGAGTCTCTTGATACAAATACTCACACTAGTATTAACACATCACTTAAAATTTATGAGGGCAAAAGCACAATTATCTTTTCAACTCCTTCGACACCTGTATACATTAATAAAACCCTATATTTTATAATATAAGTTTACCTCTTTCAAAAAAGAAAAAATAAGATCCACTGAAATCTCACGAAAAAGAACCGATAAATCACTGGTGGAAAAGAACTTCTCTCTGATACACATCAAATCAGCACATTCTGTCAAAAAATGATTAACACTGAACAAGCTGTCACACGCAACACACCATGGGGGGTCTTCCCTTCTGAATATCCAACTGTGCGTTATATAGCTGTGCCCAATATGTAACCGTGACAAAATCGATTCCTCTTTACGGTTACGTACCACCGATGGTAAAGGATTGGTTAAATCTGGGCAAATTTTAAACAATTTATTATGAATTTGATTACACCATTCACTCTGCCACAGTTCACGACAATACAAACTGGATTTATGACGTAGATCAGAGTGAGGAACAAACTGCATAGGCCTCCTGGAAAGACTTGCACCGAGAGCTTGTTTGGCTGCTTTGTCCACCACTGAGTTACCATAGATTCCCATGTGACTGGGGACCCACAAGAAAACTATATGCTTTCCCGAAGAGACAAGCTGAGTATGAAGATCATGAATATCCGCTAATACTGGATGTGATACTTCTCTTGTCGACAAAGCCGACAATGCCGACAATGAATCCGATAAAATAAGGAAATCATTCTGATCTGATCTGGACACCGCACTGAGGGCCAGATTTAAAGCCTTCAGTTCAGCAGTGTAAACAGATGACCAATCCCGCAATCTTAACAAAGTAGGCTCCTGAAAATCGTTATCACCCACAATGGCAGCTGCAGCCCTCTCACCTTTCTTAGAACCATCAGTAAAAATCTTGATAAAATCTTTATAAAGTTCACATTGCCAAGATAAAGTTGTTTATATGCAACACTCGAGGTGACCTCCTTTCGAAATTGAGTTAAATATAAATTAATCTCTGGATTGGCGACTTTCCAAGGAGGTAAATCAGTCTGGCAGTGCAATATAATGCAATGCCATTCAAAACAATACAATACGGCACAACACAACGCAATGCAATTGCAATGCAGTGCAATATAATGCAATGCCATTCAAAACAATGCAATACAACACAACACAATGCAATGCAATTTAAAACAATACAATACAAAGCAACGAACCGCAATGCAATATAATGCAATGCCATTCAAAACAATACAATACAGCACAACACAATGCAATGCAACTGCAATGCAGTGCAATATAATGCAATGCCATTCAAAACAATACAATACAGCACAACACAATGCAATGCAACTGCAATGCAGTGCAATATAATGCAATGCAATTTAAAACAATACAATACAGCACAACACAATGCAATGCAACTGCAATGCAGTGCAATATAATGCAATTTAAAACAATACAATACACCACAACACAACACAATACAATACAAAGCAACGAACCGCAGTGCAATATAATGCAATGCAATTCAAAACAATACAATACAAAGCAACGAACCGCAATGCAATATAATGCAATGCAATGCAATTCAAAACAATACAATACAATACAATGCAATGAACTGTAATGCAATGCAAAGCAATGCAATTCAAAACAATACAATACAATGAACTGCAATGCAGTGCAATATAATGCAATGCAATTCAAAACAATACAAGACAAAGCAGTACAAGACAATACAATGCAATTCAAAACAATACAATACAATACAATGCAATGAACTGCAATGCAATGCAAAGCAATGCAATTCAAAACAATACAATACAATGCAATGCAATGAACTGCAATATAATACAATGCAATTCAAAACAATACAAGACAAAGCAATACAAGACAATACAATGCAATTCAAAACAAAACAATACAATGCAATGAACTGTAATATAATACAATGCAATTCAAAACAATACAAGACAAAGCAATACAAGACAATACAATGCAATTCAAAGCAATACAATACAATATATTACAACACAATGCAATACAATGCAATACAATACAACACTGCATAATGCAATGCTTTACAATACAATATAGAGTAATATAAGACAATGCAATGCAAAGCCGTTGTACACATAATGCAATACAATACAAATTAACACAATGCAGTGCAATGCAACACAACACAACACAACACAACACAACACAATATGTATTGCCTTTCACCCCTTTTGTAGTGGCACGGGGGATGATGACGATAGACAAACGGTCATTACCATGCATTAAAAAAAGAAGAAGAAAGGAATGAGATCAAATGAACGGTCACACCAAATCGCATCGTTGAACATTTCAGGCCAATAGTCATGCGTATTGATCAAGAAAGTATTTCATCCACAACATGAATGTTTAATTTGTTGTACGTGTCTGAATTTAGCACACATTTTTTTTGGGGGAAAGTGCAGACATTTCTCTCGAAAGACTATTTAACAAATGACAAAGCTTAAATAAATGTTAGCGAACCGCCAAGAGACACAAGACAAAACACGACGCGTTTCGACCTCTTAGGTCTTCTTCAGGCAAGATACAAACAAATAGGACAATGAAAATGAGCGAGCAATCACTTAGCTTTGATCACTTCAGCGCAAAGTAGGCTCCTTTTCACAACCACACAACACACACACACACACACACACACACACACACACACACACACACACACACACTCACTCACTCACATCACACACACACACAACACACACACACACACACACACACACACACACACACACACACACACACAAAACATACCCTGGAGAATCGTATACCTCACAGCCATATAACGTAACCTGCCAACCCTTTTTTCCCACGTTAGCCCCATTTTCTTTTAAAAAAAACAGATTTGCTGAATCTGTCTGATGCAATGGCTCGCACGCCATCACGCTTTCTCCAGAAAAACCAAGACGGGTCGATTGATACCAGGGGAGATAAGGCTAATTTCAGGGGGGGGGGGGGGGGGGGGTGGTGGGGGGGGAAAGAAAAGGAAAGAAGAAGAGTAAGAAACCTGGATCTTAGTTCAATCCAAGAGCATTTTAAACTCTAACAAGTTCTTCTTTTCTTCAGGTTGGAAACGGCAACATAATTAGGGAGACCAAAATCGATTTTTGACCTGCTCTGGCCCACACTCACATATACTGAATAATATAAATCGAAGATCAATCCGCCCCCTCTCTACCAGTGACGCCCGGTCTGGGCAGAACGGTGTACTAGAGATGGGGTGGGGTAGGGATTGGGGGGGGGGGGTAGGTGATGTGTGGTGGTGGTGTGGTGTAAGGTGTGTGGGGTGGAGGGGGCGTGGGAGAGACAGGAATCCTGTTCAAGTGCGCAGAAAAAAGAGAAGAACCAAAAGGGTGTAAATATATTTTAGTTGTTTTTTATGTAAATATATAAAATTAAAACACAATAATAATTCAGGATAAGTACGCACGTCAGGCAACCCCCACTTCTTCAATTAGGGCTAAGAGCAAGCTTTGTTTAATAATATATATATTAATAATATAGTATATATATATATAAAATATGATATATAAAGGGTTGCTGGCTGGTTCAAAGATCACGAAGAAGAAAAAAAAAAGAGAAGAACAAAAAGAGGTGTGAGTGGTGTGGGGGGGGGGGGGGGGGGGGGGAGGGGAGAGGTCGGGGGAGGGGAGAAAAGGGTAAAATCCCCAACGGGAATGTAGCGGATGAGCTCTCACGTCAATTTTTTGTGTTAACTCCCTTTCAGCTCAATATTAGTTTTTTTTTTTTAAACTTTCTTTCAGCTCATTACATTAGTTTGTTTGTTTTTTTAATCTCCCTTTCAGCTCATTACATAATGTTCTAGTCCTCTTATGACATTATTTTCTTGTATTATGAGCTCATTACATCCATTTTATAAGGTCTTCCTATGCGCTCTTCTACACATCAACTTTCTAGTCTCCCTGTGCGCTTATTTACAGCTTTATTTCTTCATCTCCGTGCGCTTTTTTCCAGCCTTTTCTTCACTCCTGTGCGCTTATCACAGCATTTTTCCCTTTAGTCCCCTGTGCGATTATCACAGCCATATTTCTTATTCCCTGTCGATTTTTACAGCCCTTCTTTAGTCTCCTGTGCGATTTTCAACCTATTTTCAGTCCCTGTGCGCTTATCACAGCCATATTTCTTTAGTCTCCCTGGGACTATTGCAGCCATTATTTCTTAGTCTCCCTGTGCGATTATTACAACCATATTTCTTTAGTCTCCCTGTGCGCTTATTACGTTTGATTTCTAGTCTCCTTGTCAGCACATTCATTCTCTTTATTTTCCCTATGAGCTCTTGATTTTTTTCTTTCAATTCTTTCTTTGAGCTCATAATATTAATCTTTTAGTTTCCCTATGACTCTTTACTTATTTTTTTTTTTCAGTTTCTCTATGAGCGCATATATAATTTTTTTCAGTTTTCCTATGAGCGCGTTACATTTTTTTTCAGTTTCCTTAAGAGCGCATTACATTTTTTTGTCAGTTTCCCTATGAGCGCGTTACATTATTTTCTCATTTTTCCCTATGAGCGCGTTACTACTTTTTTTTTCAGTTTCCCTATGAGCTAATTACATAATTTTTTAAATCAGTCTCACGGTGAGCGCATGACATTATTTTGGCGATCCCAATTAGTCATTTCAATGATTTGTTGTTTTGTTTGTTTTGTTCCCTTGATCAGCATTTTTTTTTTCTGTTCAGCTCCAAATGCTGTTAAAGCACTCAACGGCTGCGTCAAACCGCCCCCCTCCTCTCCCCCCCCTTCCCCCCTCCCACACCCCGCACCCTCCACCCCCCCCACCCCCTCCCCCCCCCACCCCCCACCGCCCCCCAACCCTACTTCCTTTACACGTCTGGGAACTAAGTGCTTTGGCAGACACTTGCAGGAAGAAGACAAAGGATGTCCGCGATAGATCTGGCACCAGGGCGTACAGCCTGACCCCCCCCCCCCCCCCCCCCCCCCCCCCCCCCCCCCCCCCCCCCCCCCCCCCCCCCCTGCATCAGGCACAGGATCTGTAGGCGCACACCTTAAAAAATCAATCCCCCAGGCCTTGCGTACAGTCCAGAATTTATAGATACACGCAATTGCATTGTTTTGAACATTTTCTTTTTTTTTTCCCATTGTGTCTGAAAGTGGTTTTTTACCTTTTCTTTCTCTTTCATCTGTCCATCAAGGGAACATGTCAGATGGCTTCAAGCAGACAAATTAAAGTGAAAGGAATGGGAACTACTTTTGGGGGACCCACCTGGCGCGGGGGCGGCCCTTTAGGTCTATTCCCTTTAGGTCTATTCCCTTATAGGTCTATTCCTTTAGGTCTATTCCCTTTAGGTCTATTCTCTTTAGGTCTATTCTCTTTAGGTCTATTCCCTTTAGGTCTATTCCCTTTAGGTCTGTTCCCTTTAGGTCTATTCCCTTTAGGTCTATTCCCTCTAGGTCTATTCCCTTTAGGTCTATTCCCTTTAGGTCTATTCCCTTTAGGTCTATTCCTTTAGGTCTATTCCCTTTAGTCTATTCCTTCTAGAACAAGGTTAGGGTTAGGGTTAGGGTTAGGGTTGGAATAGACTTAAAGGGTTAGGGTTAGGGTTAGGGTTGGAATAGACTTAAAGGGTTAGGTTAGGGTTAGGGTTGGAATAGACTTAAAGGGTTAGGGTTAGGGTTAGGGTTAGGGTTGGAATAGACTTAAAGGGTTAGGGTTAGGTTAGAGTTAGGGTTGGAATAGACTTAAAGGGAATAGACCTTGAAGGAATAGACCTAAAGGGAATAGACCTAAAGGGAATAGACATATAGGTACCTCCCTGGCGCAGAGATTAAGGTCACGGTTGAGTGTGTGCCGAGGCCTGAGAGGTGACGTCAGGTAAGGGAGGGGTATAGCTCATGTATGTTTCTACACCTGTGAACGATTTCATCGGCAGAACTCCCCTAAAACAAGTCAAAATGACGAGTGGAGGGATTTATGGCAACACGCTAATTGTGGTGTGTGGCCTTAGGCCTAATTATGGCGTGTGGGCCTTAAGCCTAATTATGGCGTGTGGCCTTAGGCCTAATTAAGGCGTGTGGACTTAAGCCTAACTATGGTGTGTGGCCTTAGGCCTAATTGTGGTGTGTGGCCTAAAGCCTAATTATGGCGTGTGGCCTGTAGCAACGTCAGAACGTGGACCGCTGACTGACCAGTCCTGCTGGACAATGGTGACCGCCTCATGCATCGGACAACACCGGAGCTCCTGACCATAAACCTGTCTTGATCATCTAAAAGAACGCTTGAAGAATTATATATATATATATATATATA
>CM031629.1:4720743-4725391 GCA_018398815.1 Conus ventricosus | reverse complement strand
ACATCTTAGCTTTCTTATACAGGAATATCAATGACTGCCCCCAAAAGGTTAAAGACGACTGCTACAAAACACTGGTTAGACCAGTACTGGAATATGGTTGCTCAGTTTGGGATCCTTACCATCTACAGGACATTGATAACCTCGAAAAGATTCAGAAGAGAGCAGCACGGTTCGTAACAGGGAACCACATCAGAGAAAAGGGGAATACTAGGAAGAACATGAGGAAATTAGAATGGAAACCCTTAGAAGAGAGAAGAGCTTTTATCAAACTTCACATCTTCTTCAAAGGCAGAGCTAAAGTAATTGATATTCCAATGGAACAACTAGTATTGAATAAAAGTAGCACCAGGAGTGGCGGTCAATGTTATACCATACCTGCATCAAATATTGACAGCCACTTACATTCATTTTATCCTAGTTCTGTACGGCTGTGGAACTCACTGCCGGGTGCCATCAAGATTGCCACAAATGCAATCTCATTTAAAAAACAAATTGATACGACAGTTTTGAGATCTGCATATTGACGATTTTCTATTTTAACTTCCCAGATATTTTACTGTTACCTGGGCCTGAATTTGGCCATTGCTTTTAACTTCTTGAATATCGAGTGCGACCCCTTGTTGCCAAATTTGCTCCAGGGGCCAACAGTTTGAGTCGCACTATTTTATGCTATTTTATTTTACTTTTTAACATGCGCGCTGGTGACCTACTCGTTTTTGAGTGAACCAGTATTTTAGGAAGAAGAAGAAGGGAAGAAGAAATTGAAACTGACGCTGCGAACTCTTTGTGTATGGACCTATGGCCCCACAATAAATGGCGCGGCGTTTAACACGCGCGTCAAGTGTCAAGTCTCTCTCTCTCTCTCTCTCTCTCTCTCTCTCTCTCCCCTCCCCCCCCCCCCCCCCCACCCACACACACACGCGCGCGCGCGACGTGCGCGCGCGTGCGCGCGTGCGCGCGTGCGTGCGTGTGTGTGTGTAAGGGAAGGAAGGGTAATGTTGCTTACAGCCCAGCCGACCGCAAAGGGCCATATCAGGGCTGTCACCACGTTAAAATAAACTCACAAGTCAACCCAAAAAAAGAAAAAAAAAGAAAAAAAAAAAGGAAGGAAACTTTGAACACAGTTCAGCCAACAAAAAACTGGTATGCCAAGTAACCAGTGGAATCTTTCCGGCACGAGGCTAAATCAAACCGGATCTCTGGAGTGAAGCGCGCGTGTGTGTGTGTATAAGTGTGTGTGTATAAGTGTGTGTGTGTGTGTGTGTGTGTGTGTGTGTGTGTGTGTGTGTGTGTGCGTGCGTGTGTGTGCGCGCGCGTGTGTGTGTGTGTGTGTGTGTGTGTGTGTGTGTGTGTGTGTGTGTGTGTGTGTGTGTGTACCAGATATGTTTTAGTATATATTCGTCAGCACATCTATCCATGCATCTGTCTTTCAAGATATGTATGTATGTATGTATGTATGTATGTATGTATGTATGTATGTATGTATGCATGCATGCATGTATATATGTACGTATCTCTCCTCTCTCTCTCTCTCTCTCTCTCTCTCTCTCTCTCTCTCTCTCTCTCTCTCTCTCTCTCTCTCTCTCTCTCATAAAATGAAGGTTCTATCAGAAAACAACACCAGCAAGCAACCACAAAAACCATGAATCGGTCACGCATGTCTAATTGTTAAAATTATTATTTTTTTAAAAAAGCCATCGTTTCAAAAATCATGTCCCATTGTGTTTTTTTTTTTCTTTTCCAATTTCGTTTTTCAAAAAAAGCATACGCAATCACATCACAAAGATGTTGTTTCAAACAGATGTAAATAGCGACGGGGGTGTCAAAGACAGCAAAGAACAGACAGGCTTTGTTATAATGTCAGCAAATACGTTCTGTACCGTGGCGATCCATTTCTCATTATTGCCCATCACGCCTGAACAATGACTGCTCGATACGGAGAATCAATTTTGACATACTGCGGCAAGAGAGAGAGAGAGAGAGCGAGAGAGAGAGAGAGAGACAGAGAGGAGAGGAGAGAGAGAGAGAGAGAGAGGAGAGAGAGAAGAGAGAGAGAGAGAGAGAGAGAGAGAGGAGAGAGAGAGAGAGAGAGAAACGAACGAACAAACGAAATTTCATTTTACCAGGGTAATGAGATAAGCAAATACTACAGCTTTTTTTCACCAGCCTGGGGAGAGAGAGAGAGAGAGAGAGGAGAGAGAGAGGAGAGAGAGAGAGAGAGAGAGAGAGAGAGAGAGAGAGAGAGAGAGAGAGGAGAGAGAGAGAAGGAGAGAGAACGAACCGCGAACGAACAAACGAAATTTCATTTTACCAGGGTAATGAGATAAGCAAATACTACATGTTTTTTTCCACCCAGCCCTGGGGGAGAGAGGAGAGAGAGAGAGAGAGAGAGAGAGAGAGAGAGAGAGAGAGAGACGAAGAGAGAGAGAGACAGAGAGAGAAGAGAGAGAGGAGAGAGAGAGAGAGAGAGAGAGAGAGAGAGAAGAGAGAGAACGAACCGCGAACGAACAAACGAAATTTCATTTTACCAGGGTAATGAGATAAGCAAATACTACATGCTTTTTTTCCACCCAGCCCTGGGGGGGGGGAGAGAGAGAGAGAGAGAGAGAGAGAAGGAGAGAGAAGAGAGTGAGAGAGAGGAGAGAGAAGGAGAGAGAGAGAGAGGAGAGAGAGAGAGAGAGAACGAACCGCGAACGAACAAACGAAATTTCATTTTACGAGGGTAATGAGATAGGCAAATTCTACATGCTTTTTTCCACCCATCCCTGGGAGAGAGAGAGAGAGAGAGAGAGGAGAGAGAGAGAGAGAGAGAGAGGAGAGAGAGAGAGAGAGAGAGAGAGAGAGAGAGAGAGAGAGAGAGAGAGAGAGAGTGGAGGTGGGGGAGGGGTTGGGGCGAGGGAGAAAGGAGGGCGTTTGACGGAGTAGAATTCCACTACGGTCAAAAATTTATACGCCTTCAGCGGTGAATGCAAAAGAGCGACTCTCCTACAAGATTCATGCCTCCACATGTTGTGTCGCTGTGTGGACATGGTGGTGTGGTTTTTAATCACCATTCTGCACGTAGGCGCCTATACAGTCGTTCCAATCGGGGGGTGGAGGGGGTGGAGGGTGGGATAGGGGTGGGGAGTACGATTGAGGAGGGGGGGGGGGGGAGGACGGAGAGGAACGGAGGATGGGAAAAACATTGTAAAGGAGAGTTGGACTGTCCTTTTTTTTCCCCTTTCATTCATCCTCTTCCTTTCTTTCTTTTTTCTCTTTTCTTCTTCCTTCCTTTCTTACTATTCTTTCCTTTCTTTCTTTACTTTCTTCTTCCTTTTCTTTTCTTTTTCTTCTTTCTTCTTTTCTTCTCTTTCTTTTCTTTTCTTCTTCTTTCTTTTCTTTCCTTTCCTTCTTTTTTTTTTTTTCTTTTCTTTCTTTCTTCTTCCTTCTTTCTTTCTTTTTCTTCTTTCCTTTCCTTCTTTCCTTCTTTTTCCTTCTTTTTCTTTCTTTCTTTCCTTCTTTTTCTTTCTTTTTTTCTTTCTTTCTCTTCTTCCTTTCTTTCTTTCCTTTCTTTCTCTTCTTCCTTTCTTTCTTTTCTTTCTTTCTCCTTTCTTTCTTCTTCTTTCCTTTCTTTCTCTTTCTTTCTTCCTTTCTTTCTTTCCTTCCTTTTCCTTTCTTTTTTTCTTTCTTTCTTTCCTTCCTTTTTCTTTCTTTTTTTCTTTCCTTCTCTTCTTCCTTTCTTTCTTTTCTTTTCCCTTCTTTCTTCCTTTCTTTCTTTCTTCCTTTTTCTTTTCTTTTTTTCTTTCTTTCTCTTCTTCCTTTCTTTCTTTTCCCTTCTTTCTTCCTTTCTTTCTTTCCTTCCTTTTTCTTTCTTTTTTTCTTTCTTTCTCTTCTTCCTTTCTTTCTTTTCCCTTCTTTCTTCCTTTCTTTCTTTCCTTCCTTTTTCTTTCTTTTTTTCTTTCTTTCTCTTCTTCCTTTCTTTCTTTTCCCTTCTTTCTTCCTTTCTTTCTTTCCTTCCTTTTTCTTTCTTTTTTTCTTTCTTTCTCTTCTTCCTTTCTTTCTTTCCTTCCTTTTCCTTTCTTTCTTCCTTTCTTTCTTTCCTTCCTTTTTCTTTCTTTTTTTCTTTCTTTCTCTTCTTCCTTTCTTTCTTTCCTTCCTTTTCCCTTCTTTCTTCCTTTCTTTCTTTCCTTCCTTTTTCTTTTTTTTTTCTTTTCTTCTTCCTTTCTTTCTTTCTCTTCTTCCTTTCTTTCTTTCTTTTCCTTCTGTACTTTCTTTTTTTTTCTTCTTTCCTTCTTTTTTTTCTTTATTTCTTTCTTTTCTCCCATTCTTTCCTTCTTTCTTTCTTTTCTTTCTTTCTTTCTTTCTTTCTTTTCTTCCTTTCTTTCCTTCTTCCTTTTTCTTTCTTACTTTTTTTCTTTCTTTCATCCTTTCCTGTTATTTTTTTTCCCTTCTATTTTCCTCGGTTTCTTTGTCTTTTCTTTGTTCCTTTTTGTCTCGCTTTCTTTTCTTCTCTCAGGGGAAATTCTGGCACATCATCTCTAGTAGCTCAAAGCTTTCCTCCCCACGTGTAACTCACTCTCTCTCTCTCTCTCTCTCTCTCTCTCTCTCTCTCTCTCTCTCTCTCTCTCTCTCTCTCTCTCTCTCTCTCTCTCTCTCTCTCTCTCTCTCT
>CM031629.1:4713243-4715743 GCA_018398815.1 Conus ventricosus | reverse complement strand
CTCCTCTCTCTTTGCAAAATCGAAGAATAGACTCTTTACACTGCAGTGTTCTGACAGGAACAAGATTGTACACACTGGTCTTTTCACCTTTCTTCAAATTTTTGGCCTTCTGATTACAGAACAAGCACAAAGGAACCTTTTCATGACACAGGGAGTCGTTTGCAGTTGTGTGGGCACGTCTTTTTCGAGTTGATAATGCCTGTTTTTGCATTCCTGCTGCCCTTGATGAAACATAGTTTTTGTTTGTGTACTGATGTCTACACAGGGAATGGATGTGGTTTCCTGCCTCAGCATGCACTTTATCTCTAAATCTGTCGCTGGTGGCATTTATTTTAATGCATCCCTTTTCAGTCAGGGTAACTTTATGAGTTACATCATCAAAACCGGTCTTGCAGATAACACATATGTCTTCAGCTTCCTGCAACACATGTGCATATGTTTTTTTAATTATATGCATAGTGAAGCCAACCGTACACTTGTGCTGACACTTATTAACAGAAGGAAATGTATTGGAGGATCTTTTTTCGTCTTTTATGTATCACTTGTCAACATATATATAGGTGAAATACACCTATGACATAAAAAAAGATATCCAATTCACATAAACACCAATTTCAAACTTAAAATTTGGCGAAGAACAAAAAAAAAAGAGTTTTGACCAAATTGAGAGACCATAAACACATGCAACGATACACTCAGCGCGACCTACTTGCTGACGTCCTGACCTCGTGTTGACCTATCTCTTGTCGTACAGCAAACTTACGGGATACGATCGCCAGATTAAATTGCATGTTAGAAAAAAAAACAGTGAGAGACAGAGTAAATTCACTTACCTTTATTTCATCGCTTGATTCAGATACATGAATTATTTCCTGCGAACCGCCGGGGCGGTGCATGAGATTCCGCCAAAAGAAAATAGTGCGGCAGAAGTCTGTTCCTTTTTAGGTCTTTCAGTGTCCTGTGTGCCTTTGCTAGTGCATCGTTTTCTACTGAATTTTATTTTAAATGTACTTAATAGGTACTGTTTCTTTGCGAGCGTGTTTTAATATATCGTGGCCTGACCTTCAGTACAGAGTGATAGCGTTGAACGCGAACAGGCGACATAACTGCGCCCGCTGTCTGTTCGGCCAGCCGCACATGCCACTGACGAAGTATGGTTAGCGCAGTCGGTCAAAGTGTAACATAAGGGTGCTGATTTTTTTCTTTCTTTATTTTTTTCTCTTAAACCCGACGTTACATTCCTCTACATTTTTGTTGTGTGATTGCTTATGAATTAATCTACAGATCTGTCACATAAGAAATTTTAATTGATTTAATTCAAGGTTAAAAAAGAATCTGATCAGACTAGTAGAGAGAGAGAGATGAGAAAGAGAGAGAGAGAGAGAGAGAGAGAGAGAGAGAGAGAGAGAGAGAGAGAGAGAGAGGGGAGAGAGGGGGGGGGGGGAGAGATAGAGACAGAGACAGAGACAGACAGACAGAGAGCCGGCACACAAAGAGACCGACCGACCGACCGACAGACAGACAGACAGACAGACAGACAGACAGACAGACACGGGGCGTCAACCGCTGATAACCTCCCCAGTGACCGCAGTCGTGAAGCAAATCCAGACGCATGCGTTGACATACATACTTGTCACGGTTCCTACAGGGCGGAACGCTTGGGGCCTGCTTCTTTGCTCGTTCACACACGTTCTCTTCGTTTCCGAAACAAACCTGATTGGCCCTTTTGGATTGAAGTCGCCTACGTCAAGGGTGTCACGTTTTTGTTTTCTTTCTAATTTGATTTGCTTTGATTTGATTTAATTCAATTTAATTTATTTTATTCATCCGCGCCCTTTGCTTGCTTTGCTACGTTTTGTTTTTGTTTTTTTGTTGCTGTCCCAACCTCTGCGCCACCTCAGAGGCAGTGTACCCACGCCGCTCATTCCGACACCCGTCCACAGCCACAGCCCGATCGGCCCCGCCGCAGCCCCGGCACCGGCAATCCACAGGGAGCAGTCAATGTCAAGTCGCCAAGAGGCAACCCACCGGAGGAGACACTGCACTGCTGCCGAGTCACTTCGGTGGTGTTCAGTGGCGCCTGTTCTGATCTAACATACGCAGGACACCACCTACCAAGCCCCCCACTGACGACAATAATTGCTTAGTCGCGGAGCCGGCGTGAGTGAGCTCTCCCCCGAAGGGCGCCACCACGTCCGCCCAACGACAGCCCCCATGGACTCGCCGATACCGGTGACCCCGACGGAACCAAACCAAGGCCACAGACGTGGAGAGGACATCGAAATTGAGGTCACCATGAGAGCAGGGCATGAAAGGCCACAGAATTTGAGACATTTTTTATTTTTAATGCTGATCGATGAGAATGAGGATGATTAAGATGATACTACGGATTTCCATTTCGGTCTGAGACTACACGACAGGGCTGCACTCTACGCTTCCTTTCATAATATATCCCGGCGTCAACCAGGCCCGAGAGATACAGGCACCTGCAGTGTTGGTC
>CM031629.1:4688243-4703243 GCA_018398815.1 Conus ventricosus | reverse complement strand
TTAATTCTGTACCAATAGTTCCTAACACATGTTAAGTATTTCTCTGTTTGAAATATATCCTTAAAGGAATGGTACCATCTATATCTTTTCATTATTTTCTAACTCAGAGTGCCAATTTTGTTTACTACATGCGATAATCTGTCTTTAAATAAAGAAATAAAACTGTTTTCATGACCCACCCTTGGTTTAACCATACTATTCCGAATCCATTTATAGTCAAAATTTTCTGAATATTTGATTACCCAGTTGAAATGTCCCGATTCATGCAATGACAAAAGCATTTCATAGGCCTGTCTGCATATTCTTGTCATAGGTAAATTAGTCAGTCTTATCTAATATGTTATACATTTCACAAAAGTTTTTATATGAAGTGGATATCTACCTGTTTCTCCGTATGCTTTTTTATTTGAGGCATGTAGGGGGACATTAAGGAATCTTTTAACAGCAAATGTATGTACTGCTTCGATTCGTTTCCCTTCTTCCTCTAATCCCATACTTCAGCAGCATATGTTAGGATTGGTTCAATCTGAGAATCGAACAGTTTCCAGAACAGACCCGGCTCTATTGCGCCTAGTTTCTTCAATGTTTTGATTATTTCTACAGTACCTCTTCTTCCTTTCCTACAAACATCAGACAAGGCAACATGTATACTCAGTTTAGTTGTGAAGGACATTCCTAAGTATTTATAAGAATTAGTTACAGCAATTTGATAATTTCCATAGAACCATCTTTCTCTTGTAGCTAAGTAGCCCCCAGTCTAAACACTATTATATTTTTTTTTCAAGGTTAACTGTCAAGTGTAATCTGTCAGCTTCTCTTTTAAGGCCATTTAAGTGGTTCTGGAGTCCAACAATAGACTCCAACAATACGATAACGTCATCAGCAAACAATAAAAGAAATAATTCTACTGCACCAGGGATGAGTTGGATACAGTGTTTGCCTGTTTTGGACACTTCAATAGCGAATTCGTTGATAAAAATTGAAAACAGTAATGGACTTAGAAGACATCCTTGTTTTACGCCTCTCTGGCACTTAAAATAATCTGTGTAACTACCCTGATTGCGCACACAAGCTAATACCTCATTATACATACCTTTCAGTGCCAGTACAGTTTACCTTTCACACCATTTTTTCTCAGAATCGACCACAATAAATTTCTATCAACAGAATCAAAAGCCTTTTTAAAATCGACGAAGGCAACATAAAGTTTTGTTTTCCTAGCAAAAATTTACAAACTATTGCATATAGAGTAAAAATATGGTCAACGGTGCTATATCCTTGTCTGAAACCTGCTTGCTGTTCTATCATTTTCTGTTCTTGTTCTGCCCATTTAGTTAATCTTTTATTCAAGATGTTTGTATAAACTTTGCTCAACACGCTGGTTAAAGCAATACCTCTGTAATTATTTGGCTGATCAGCATCACCTTTCTTATGTATCGGTATAATAATAGGTTTTGACCATTCCAAGGGGATAACTCCGAGATCAAATTGTCAACCTCGGGTGATGTCGATGGAGGAAGGACTAGCGCACAGCCCAAACACACTCACAGCTTGCTTACGATCTCATTCATATATCATGCATTCGTCACATCAAACCACTAGTAAAGTCTATAACTTTACTACACATGTTCATAGAACGAACCATCAATGCATATGGAATCAAACGAAATAAAACATTCTCTCTTTCCTGAACTTCACAAAATCATTTATCTAAAACATCATTAACTAACCGGGTATAAATAGATTTCTACTTTACCTGGCCAGGTGATCTTAACTATTCACGAATCACTGTCTTTTCTTTTCTTTTTTTTTTTTCTTTTCACTGTCACTTTCACAAGCACGACACAACTGCTGGCACTGGTCTTGGTCTGCTGGCGCCTGGTCAGGTTAGACTGCTGGCACTGGCGTTGGTCTGTGGTTCTGCTTGACGAAGTGACGTTTCCAGGTATGAGGTCGAACCCGGTTAAGGTGGAACAGTGACTATCAACATCAATCTGTTCTCCTTTCTTCCTTCCTGCATTAACGCATGCACTCTCTCTCTCTCTTCTAGTCTGCTCTCTCAAATGGACATGGTTGCTTTTCTTTTCTTTTTTTTCTTTTCTTTCTTTTCCTCTTCATTAGTTAGCAACTCTCTCTCTCCACATCTCTCCCTAGTCTTTCCTCTGCAGACTATCTCATGCTAATCTCTCAACTTGGTTCTCTTCTCTCCTCCCTCATCTCTCTGCTTCTCTCTCGTCAGAGCTTACACAGAACCTCTTCCTCTCTCTCTGTCTCTCTTCCTTCTTCTTCCTCTCTTCATCCCTCTGCCTTTTTCTCTTGTGCAGAGACTATACCCAGAACCTCCTCATCTCTCTCTGTTCGTTCTTTCTCTCCCGTTCTCCTTCATCTCTCCCGCATCCCTATCTTATCTTGAAACTCATCTGTCCAAGGGCGAGTACCATTGGTCAGTATTTTTACCGCCTCGTACCCGAAGTTATCTCCCTCTAATTCCATTGGCTATTCAAATCATGACAGTCACGCCTACACGCCTTACTCTCTGTGGTAGTCAATTGGTCATTTAATTTATTAGCTTGATTTCACCCCACCACACACTACCTTCCCCCTCTCCCTTTCCGGCTACGTCGATCTAATTGTGGGCATTGGTCCTACAAATTGGCTAGATGAGTCTGGCCCAGACGTTGCAATAGGTCTGGCCAAACCTCTTGAGACGTTGGTCAGACACTCCGACTGTCTACGGGAATGGTGCTGTCTCCGCGAGAACTAAAAATAGCCTTTAATTGGCTGAGGCGACGGGTAAAGGCGTCGGCCGGCGCCGAGATGTCTGAGTCGGGCTTAAGCCGATTCGAAGTCGTTGGCGACCGACCACGAATTCGGTTTCCCTTTTTTTTTTCGTCCGTGACAATTTCCCCCTTGCAAAAGACTATGCTCAGCATTGTCTCAAAACAACGGTCAAAAAAAACCCAACAACAACCGAATTTGCTGACACCACAGCTACACGTGCAAAATTTTGCAAAATAATTTACAACAAACGGTTTACAAATTATAAGATATATCATTAGTGAATACCACTCCAGTGAGTTATCATTGACGTGCGCTTTTGCGCTATTTCGACTCATTTTATAACGACCTCTGTGCGCACTTATGCAATTCCCCTACCTGCGGATTTGCCACATCTTCTCTTCACAATTCTTATGAAAAGCACAATATAATATGATCACGATCCATGACACTTCACTGAGGAATCTCCATCCTCACTTATTGCAAATAATGCATCACTACACAAGCGACTGTATGCTCAAGCATAACTACATTTACACGAACAAATCTCACACAAAAATTATGAACCATAGCCAACTGGGAATGAACCCATATCCAATCAACATAACTGTAATCAACCCATATTATCAACAAAGCACCCTGGATATGACTGACTTCCTCTGAGTTGTAGCTTGCTAGACTACACGGCTTAAATAGTCAGCTCCGACATTCTGTCGACCGGGAATGTACTGCACTCGATACCTGTAGGGCTGCAATGCCATTGCCCAACGCAGAACTCTGCTGTTTTTCAACTGCGCCTCCTGCAGGAATTTGAGTGGTTGATGATCAGTCTCTATCACGAATTCTTTCCCATACAAGTATTTGTGGAATTTCTGCATGGCCCACACGACGGCTAAACACTCCTTCTCTACCGTTGCGTACCCTTCTTCACACTTTGTCAACTTCCTGCTAGCATACCTCACAGGGAACTCGACTCCTTCATGCTCCTGCAACAATACTGCACCTATCCCACCGCCTGATGCATCTGTCCGCAACAAAAATGGTTTGGACATATCTGGTAGCTTCAAGATGGGGCGGGAATCTAGTCTTTCCAACACCGTCTGCAGTGCTTGCTCTGCAGCGTCTGACCACTCGACCACTGCTGGTTTCCCTGCCTTGACCAAATCACTGAGAGGACTTGTGATTGCTGCGAAATTTGGAACAAACTCTCTATAGAAACCAATAAAACCTAGCAGACTCCTGACTTCTGTTTTGGTCTTTGGTCTCTCTGAATTCATCATCTTCTCCACCTTTCCTCTTTCGGCTGCTTTGTGTCGCCTCCGACAACAAAACCTAGGAACTCCTACTGTCTAGCCCTTCATACAGTGACACATCCCTGTATGAGTCTTCTGGAAACTTAGGCAACAAAATCTCCCTTCTTCTGCTGGGTCTCTTTCACCTCATCAATGATTGCTGCTGCGCCTATGTGCTGAGTCTCACGCTGAATATATTTGCGGAGAAAATTCGCATGGAAAAGTTTTAGTTTCCCATTCACATCAATTCGGTAATCCCGACCGACCTTTTCAGTGATGGTGAATGGTCCTTTCCAATGCATCAGCAGCTTGTTGTGACCCGTGGGAAGCAGTACCAGGACTTGATCTCCCCCCTTGAGGGATTGCTTCCTCACCTTCCTGTCATATTGCTTCTTCTGAACGACCCTAGCCTCCTGCAAACCTTTCCTTGCAACCTTACATGTCTCATACCTGTGCCCTCCTTTGGAACAGGGCGAGATTGGGCCAATCAGATCAACGGCCACTCTCCTGAACGGTGTGTCAATTAAAGGGGGATGTTTAAGAGGCGCCTTCCTCTTCACCCCTCTTGTGGCTGACCTTTGACACACGTCACATGACATGCAGAAACGCTTGATGTCTGCCATTGCTCCTGGCCAATGAAAATCATCGAAGATTCGGTCAGCTGTTTTGCTGGTGCCGAGATGACCCGCCATGAGCGACTCGTGACCCACTGACATGACAGTGTCACGATAACCTGCTGGTACCTCTAACTGAGTGGTCACCTTACCTGTCTTCCCCTTGGTGAACACTCGGTACAACAGCCCGCCTTTCACAAGAAATTCTGTCTCACCTCCTCTAACCACCTGTTTCTCTCCACCTCTTGCCAACTCCCAAGACTTCACGAGCGAAGGGTCTTGTTCCTGCGCTGTCCTAAACTCATCAGGCGACACATCTATGCCTGACTTTCTTGCTGGAACAACTAACGGTTTATCAACCTTTTCCTCCTTCTTGCTCCGTGTTTGAACTGCTGCCCCTGTAGCAGTCAACAACTCAGGATCCCCTGGATCCCTTGCCCTGGAATATTTCCAATGATCAAATCATGAAGGGGTTTCTCCATCACCAACGCAGACAACTCGCCTGAGAAGTAAGGGGTACGTACTTCTATCTTAGCAACTGGAAACTCCCTCACAGTGCCATCGATTAGAGTACAGGTCTGGATTTGCCCTGTCAAATCCCCTTTCTCGACCAGCGTTGTTCTCACCACACCGCATGAACAACCAGTGTCTCGTAACACTTTCACCCTCTGCTGGCCAATCCACCCTTCTTCCACTGGTAACGAACCACTCAGCCTAGTGCCCTCCATCCCTGACACTGACTGCTGTCCAGTGCTAGCCATAAGCTGCACTCCACCCTCTTCAGACTGAATCCCTTTTGGTCCCACTGCAGGTCGTTTCCCTGGCGACCCTTATCCACCTCTTGCAAGGCTGCTGCCTTCTGGAACCTAGTGCGACAATCCCTCGCCACATGTCCCTTCTTGTGACAAATGAAACACCTAATGTCCCTTTGCCCTTCCTTCTGCCCACCACTGGGTTTGCAGACTTTGCAGAAAACTCCCTTGGTCTCCTTGCACTCTTCTCACCTGTGCCTAGCACCTGTTTCTCCTGCACCTTAGTGCCCAAACGTGCCTCTCTATACACCTCTGCGAACTTCAACAACTCCCCTGCTGTCTCTGGCTGTCTCTCTTTCAAATGTATGGTTAACTCAGGGCCGCAACCTGACAAAATCTGTTCTTTCATAACTAGCTCTTTCAATTCAGCGAACTCCTTTTTCGTACCACTCAACTCTAACCACTTCTCAAAATAGTGATCTAAACGTGCACCAAACTGCGTGTACGTCTCACCTGCTTGTAATTTAGCTGAACGAAATTTCTTCCTGAACCCCTCCTCTGTGAGGTCAAATCCTTTCATCAACGATTCCTTCACAGCGCCGAAATCAGACTGTTGTTCTGCTGGTAACGCAGTGAAAATCTGTAATGCCTTACCGTCAGTAACGCTGACAAAATGACTGCCCACTCTTCTGAAGGCCAACCCTGACTGGTCGCAAACGTTTCGAAACGACTGATGTATGCATCAATCGAATCGGTTCCTTCAGAGAATTTGGGTAACTTTGGTCGGGGGGCGTAACTACGCACAGAGTCACTGGAAGGGAACTACCATTCTCGGTGGTCTCCCTTTGTATTCTCACTTTCTCTAACTCTAATTGAACCTTTAATCTTTCCGTTTCCTGCTTCATTCTTTCTGTTTCCTGCGCTTCCCTTATTCTTTCTGTTTCCTGCGTTTCGCTAGTCTGAAACCTTAATCTTTCTGTTTCCTGCTTCATTCTTTCTGTTTCCTGCGTTTGCTTCATTCTTTCTGTTTCCCGCTCTGCTATTTCTCCTGCGATACGGCGTCTTTCGCGCGTTCATCCCTTTCCATCTTTTGTTGGTTTTCAACGAATGCACGCAACTCATCTCCCGAATAGCCTAACTCACGAGCGACGCTCACAAGTTGTTCAATAGGGGTGTTCTTTTCTTCCGCCATTATATCTTCCTCTTTTTTTTTTTTTTTTTTTTTTTTTTTTGAACAAGATTTTATAAATACGACAGCCAAACTGGTGGTTACGACACGAGTGACGTTTAAAAGCACAATCCTATGAATGATAATATTAGTTGGGACAACGTAGTTAGTTTTTATAAGACGCCTAGCGCCTGACCCAACTATGAGAGCGAATTATAGGCAATCTGTGCGAAATGAGTACTCTGGGGCTGAAATGCCAAGCTAGTATTAACTATCTTGGAAGCAATGCCAAGCCTAGTATTTAACTATCTTGGGAACATACAGTAAGACAACCCTTGTCTTAGGATTACAATACTTGAATCCCACCCAGCTTCCTCTCTGAGAAGTTGAACAATTATAATAAATGGGCCAGAATCCTGGCAGGCTCGCCAATAAATTGTCAACCTCGGGTGATGTCGATGGAGGAAGGACTAGCGCACAGCCCAAACACACTCACAGCTTGCTTACGATCTCATTCATATATCATGCATTCGTCACATCAAACCACTAGTAAAGTCTATAACTTTACTACACATGTTCATAGAACGAACCATCAATGCATATGGAATCAAACGAAATAAAACATTCTCTCTTTCCTGAACTTCACAAAATCATTTATCTAAAACATCATTAACTAACCCGGGTATAAATAGATTTCTACTTTACCTGGCCAGGTGATCTTAACTATTCACGAATCACTGTCTTTTCTTTTCTTTTTTTTTTTTTCTTTTCACTGTCACTTTCACAAGCACGACACAACTGCTGGCACTGGTCTTGGTCTGCTGGCGCCTGGTCAGGTTAGACTGCTGGCACTGGCGTTGGTCTGTGGTTCTGCTTGACGAAGTGACGCTGCCAGGTATGAGGTCGAACCCCGGTTAAGGTGGAACAGTGACTATCAACATCAATCTGTTCTCCTTTCTTCCTTCCTGCATTAACGCATGCACTCTCTCTCTCTCTCTTCTAGTCTGCTCTCTCAAATGGACATGGTTGCTTTTCTTTTCTTTTTTTTCTTTTCTTTCTTTTCCTCTTCATTAGTTAGCAACTCTCTCTCTCCACATCTCTCCCTAGTCTTTCCTCTGCAGACTATCTCATGCTAATCTCTCAACTTGGTTCTCTTCTCTCCTCCCCTCATCTCTCTGCTTCTCTCTCGTCAGAGCTTACACAGAACCTCTTCCTCTCTCTCTGTCTCTCTTCCTTCTTCTTCCTCTCTTCATCCCTCTGCTTTTTCTCTTGTGCAGAGACTATACCAGAACTCCTCATCTCTCTCTGTTCGTTCTTTCTCTCCGTTCTCCTTCATCTCTCCCGCATCCCTATCTTATCTTGAAACTCATCTGTCAAGGGCGAGTACCATTGGTCAGTATTTTTACCGCCTCGTACCCGAAGTTATCTCCCTCTAATTCCATTGGCTATTCAAATCATGACAGTCACGCCTACACGCCTTACTCTCTGTGGTGGTCAATTGGTCATTTAATTGATTAGCTTGATTTCACCCCACACCACACACTACCTTCCCCTCTCCCTTTCCGGCTACGTCGATCTAATTGTGGGCATTGGTCCTACAAATTGGCTAGATGAGTCTGGCCCAGACGTTGCAATAGGTCTGGCCAAACTCTTGAGACGTTGGTCAGACACTCCGACTGTCTACGGGAATGGTGCTGTCTCCGCGAGAACTAAAAATAGCCTTTAATTGGCTGAGGCGACGGGTAAAGGCGTCGGCCGGCGCCGAGATGTCTGAGTCGGGCTTAAGCCCATTCGAAGTCGCTGGCGACGACCACGAATTCGGTTTCCCTTTTTTTTTTCGTCCGTGACACAAATATCTTATTGCAATACATTACAAGAAAATCAATAACGGAAACATCTGCATTTTTTAACAATTCGCCTATGATCTTATCTGGCCCTGAACTCTTTCCAGCTTTGAGGTTACCAATACTGGCGTAAACCTCATGTCTAGAAATAAAGGCATTATGAGGAACCTCAAAACGTCCCTCATCTGAGTCTCCAGTAAAGTTAGTCTCTTCTGCATGTAGTTCTTTGTCTGGTTCATTAAATAAGTTAAAGAAGTGTTCATGCCATTGTTCTGCTGTGATGTTGTTATAGATTACAGGTTTCCTGTTAATGGATCGAACTGTTTGCCAGAACAATTTTGAATCATTCATTGATTGTTTGAGTTTATCTAGCTTAATATCGTCGAACTCTTTTTTCTTTTTGCATAGCATGAGTTTACAATCTTTTCTTTCTGTGACGTAAGCGTCTTTTTTCTCTTCCACTCCCTTCTTATCACGTTTAAATTTTCTTAACAGCTGTTTAACTTTTTTTTCGAGCACACTCTTCGTCAAAGCACTCATTTTTCTTTCTGTGGCCATTTCCTACAGTTCTAATCATGCATGCTGCTGAGCTACATAGTGCTTTAGCAAATATATCAATAGACATATTGATGTCAGAACTAAGTTCTGTCTGAGCATCTAGTTCAGTTCAGTTCAGTTCACTTGGGACTTTGATAGCCTCACGGCTTTTTGTGTCCCAATCATCTTATTTCATAAACATTGGTTGCTTAATGCATGCATATACTCAGGATATATTTTAATCTATTCTATCAATCAAATTGAAATTTTAACATATTTAACTCAGCGTTAGTATCCAGAAGGTTTTTAAAAGTATTCAAATCTTTTGCTTTTTTAACGTGTGCAGGTAGTTTGTTCCAATACGGTGCCACTCTGTTACTAAATGAAAATTTTCTAATATTAGTGCGACAATATTTAATTTGGATTTTGTTATCAGAATTTCTTGTAATTTGATTAGTGGTTAGTTGAAAAATGTGTTAAAATTTGCACTGTGTAAACTCCTTAGATTGTTGTTGTTCTTTATATTCATTTATAATTTCATCAGACCAAACAATTCGATCTTCAGGTAAAGGTTCGATCACAGATTGGGCAATGTTACTGTTTCGATCTCTATTATTCAACCTAAATTCCACAGGTAAGTGCCATGAATCTATTTTGTCACCAATATTTAAATCACAATTTAGTTTTAGAAATAAATCTTCAGACAATATTACATAATCAATAACACTACAGCCATGAGGGGAAATATAAGTAAAGTCCGCACTGGTATAGTTGGAACAACAACCATTAGCAATAATACAATTAAGTAGAAAACATAAATCTAACAACGACTTACCAAAGTTATTTATACAGTCATCTTTCGATTTGCGTTGTAAACAGCATGCATTTGAACAGTCATAATCAACATCTTCATACATATCCCAAAAAGGAGAATAATTTATCATTTGTTCTTCTTTTGGTTGTTTGTTTCCAGTTCTAGCATTCAGATCACCCATTAACATAATATTAAAATCTTGATTTCGAACAATGTCCAAAATACTTTCTTGTAACCAGATAATTTCATCTTTAATTTGCAACTGATCGTACAAAGGACCATTTTCGGGCACAATATAGCTAGCAATTATTAAGATATCTTTATCACATTGGAGAACAGACATGTAATTTCACAACTGTATTGGCACAGTTTATATTAATGACTGACACATACCCTGCCAATGATTTTCTCACAAGCAGCAAAACACCATCAGAATTTCTCCCTTGACGGGACAATTTATTTGCTGGAGCAGCAAATTTAACATGATCTGTGAAAATTCCGTTGTAATCAAATGCGTTATCCGCAAAAGTCTCAGTTAAGCATGTAAAATCAAACATCGATACATAGTTCATAAAGATAAGTCGCCAAGTTTAGAATAAAGATTTTCAACATTATAAACAAGAAACTCAAATGAGCAAAATGACCCTGCCTGTCCTTCCGAGTACGTGTGGATCTTCTGGGGGGGGGGGGGGGGGGAGGATTATTACCGGGACTCTTGCTGACTGGAGGGGAGGGCTGACCGGTCCTGGGGTGGTTCACATGACACTGACCAGTCCTTGTCCACTGACACCCCCTCTAGCAGAGAGAGAACCACCACGTCCACGTACACTGCCACTACTCCTGGTAACACTGGAGTTCAAACCCCCACGTCTCTGTTCACTCCTCTCACCACTAGAGTATCCAAGCACACTGACACCATTCATGTTGTCACAAGAGATAGCAGGAACATGTTCGGGTCCCCTGTCCTCATGCTGGTATCCACGTGGAACACGATCAGTTAAACCCTCCCCGCCCTCACCCCTCCTTTCTCCACGGAAACGTTGGCTGGTGAATCCCTGCCACTTGTCTCTGCCCTGATCACTGGAGTGAACACAGCTCTGTTTGCAAACACCACCCCCACCACTGCCACTGCATTCTCCACGTGTTGCACGTGGGATGGTCAGCTCACTTCCTCTGCAGGATGAAGTAGGGGATTTCCCGTTGCTTCCGCGTCTTTCATCCGCTTCATGACCTTGACCCAGGCGCTGAGTTGACTTAGTTCCAGCTGACAGTTGTGATGTAGGCGTTGTTCCTTCGGCGGCAGTATGTTGTCTTTCTGCTGCTGCTGCTGCTGCGTAGGTCCTTGGCTCCGTTCCCCATTCCTCAGTAACAAGTCTGCCCCGTTTGAAGAAGGCAACCTTGCCTTGCTTCCTCGCTTCTGCACTAAACTGGCTTGCTTCCTCGTTAGGTCGTTTGCTACCTTGATTCCAGCTTCACCTAACCTTGCCCTGTAATCTTTGTTTGTAATAACAGCCATCTTATCTTTCCAACGATAGAATTTGATGATCATAGGCTTAGGTTGGTCTTTTGTTTTCTGTCCTACTCTGTGTGCCCGAGCAATGTCATTTAGTGGTCCACGTCTTTGGACTTTTTGCACTGTTCAGAGCTTCCACCACAAGTCTGGCACACGTATCGTACGACTCAAACTTATCTGATTGCTGAAGTCCACACATGCGGAGATTGTCTCTCCTGGAAAAGCTTTCCAACGTGTCACAGTGTTCCCTGGTGCATCAGTGTCATCCTTCCATCCTTCGACGCTGTTAAATACTGACGTCACGTTATCTTCATTTTGTCTGGAAGCAGCGAACAGTTCGTTCATATCCTCTTGTGTTTCTTTCATTGCAGAGGAGAGGCGGGCGTTTTCTTCTTCCGACTCTCACACCTCGTTTCTGTCTCTTCACACTTTGACATGACATGTCCTAAATCGCTCTTGATGTCACTGATGTCTTTTATCATGGCAGTCATGCGGCCTTTCAGGGACTGAAATTCCTCTGTGTGTTGAGTCAGCAATGCTAGGATCCGTGTTGCCATGTCGGGCGACACAGCCGAAGGGGGATAAACGGTAGTCTGGCCACTGTCGGTGTCGCTCTATCACTTCCTTTCACACTGCCAGCTTTACTGTCGTCGTCGTTGGTGACGGGGGTATCACCGTTCACGGGGCCAGGGTTAAGTTCCACATCACCACAGCGCAGAAAATAGCTAGCTACAAACACAAACAACAGTACCTCCACTTTGTTCCGCATCGCGATTACTCGCTTACGCATGTTCACAACAAAAAAGCACAGCCTCCCCATGAAGCAGATGTAAACACTGAGGAAAAGTCCACACACAGAACGAAAACACAAATTGTGAACAGGCATTGTCACTTTTTCTCACAAAAATTACACCATGATGATCAGCATACACCCAGAGATCCAATCGTGAAGAAAGCAGAGCGCAAAACATATGAATTACATCACTAATTCGACAATTAATATTTAAAAAAAACTTGCTGAGAACTCCCAAAACACGTCTTTCTTCTTTTCTGATAACAACTCACTCCCCGAGGAAAGGAGAGAGAGAGAGAGAGAGAGAGAGAGAGAGAGAGAGAGAAGAGAGAGAGAGAGAGAGAGAGAGAGAGAGAAGAGAGAGAGAGAGAGAGAGAGAGAGAGAGACAGAGAGAGAGAGAGAGAGAGAGAGAGAGACAGACAGGCAGGCAGGCAGGCAGGCAGGTAGACAGGCAGACGCAGACAGACAGACAGACAGACAGACAGACACAGACAGACACAGACAGACAGGCAGGACAGACACAGACACAGACACAGACAGACATGCAGAGAGACAGACAGACAGACGGACGGACGGGCAGACAAACATACAGAGAGAGAGAGAGAGAGAGAGAGAGAGAGAGAGAGAGAGAGAGAGAAGCAGAGACAGAGACAGAGACAAAGAGAGACAGACAGCTAGAAATAGGGAGGCTAGGCAGACACACAAACAGACGGAGGCAGATGGAAGACAAAGACAGACAGACAGACAGACAGACAGACGGACAGACAGACAGACAGACAGACAGACAGACAGACGGACAGACAGACAGACAGACAGACGGACAGACAGACAGACAGACAGACGGACAGACTGTCAGGGTCAGAGAGGAGAGAGAGGGGGAGGGGGAGAGACAGACAGACAGAGACAGAGAGACAGACAGAGACAGAGAGTGACAGAGACAGAGAGACAGACAGACATACACAGAGAGAGAGAGAGAGGAGAGAGAGAGAGAGAGAGAGAGAGAGAGAGAGAGAGAGAGAGAGAGAGAGACTTTGATATTTTATTGTCATTACCAAAGAGGTCTTTTGACAAGGGGGGGAGAGGTAACAGAACAATAACATTTCCCTCTTCCTTTCCTGCAAACATATAGTACACATTCATTCCTAGTGTGCACCAAATCAAAGGTTAAAAACAAATAAATTCATAACATATCCTCATGTCGTCACGCACAGTAGTAATGCAATTAGAAAAAAACAAAAAACAAAAACGAAACCCTTAAGACTGACTCGACCATCCACTCGATCAAATGATGACAATGTATCTTACTGATCTCTTCCACTTGCGATGAATGATATTATTCATTCAGATATCTCTTATAACGCATTATCTTAAATTTCACTATCCTTCATCTGTCTAATTTTAAATGCTTCTGCGATGAATTTCGCAACTGATTTAATTACAAGTTCATCATCTGATGATAACACGGCAGCAACATTTTGTCTTTTCATTATATCTAACTGGAAAAGTGAACAATTTGTGCGCACTTCATTATAAGCAGTACAGCGGAACAGAAAGTGTTCTTCGTCATGAATAATGTGTCTACATGCAGGACAAGGAGATTCTGTGGATGTTTCACATTCAAACCATCTTTTGTTCGCATTAAAACCTAAAGAGAGAGAGAGAAGAGAGAGAGGAGAGAGAGAGAGAGAGAGAGAGAGAGAGAGAGAGGGAGAGAGAGAGAGAGAGAGAGAGAGAGAGAGAGAGAGAGAGAGAGAGAGAGGGAGACAAAGAGAGAGAGGGGGAAAGAGGGAGAGAGATGGGAGAAAAAGAGAGATTGAGAGAGGGAGGGAGGAGAGAGAGGACAGACAGACAGACAGAAAGACAGACGGACGGACAAAAAGATAGTCAGAAAGAGAGGGAGAGGGAGACAGACATACAGACAGACACACAGAGAGACAGAGAGACAGAGAGAGAGAGAGAGAGAGAGAGAGGAGAGAGAGAGGGAGAGAGAGAGAGAGAGAGAGAGAGAGAGAGAGAGAGAGAGAGAGAGAGGGAGACAAAGAGAGAGAGGGGGAAAGAGGGAGAGAGATGGGAGAAAAAGAGAGATTGAGAGAGGGAGGGAGGGAGAGAGAGGACAGACAGACAGACAGAAAGACAGACGGACGGACAAAAAGATAGTCAGAAAGAGAGGGAGAGGGAGACAGACATACAGACAGACACACAGAGAGACAGAGAGACAGAGAGAGAGAGAGAGAGAGAGAGAGACAGACACACAGACAGACAGACAGACAGACAGACAGGCAGACAGACAGACAGGCAGACCCATAGACAGAGACAAAGAGAGCCAGATATACAGAGAGCAGATAGTCCGAGAGAAAGACAGATAGACAGAAACAGACAGACAGACAGTCAGTCAGAGAGAGAGAGAGAGAGGAGGAGAGAGAGAGAGAGAGAGAGAGAGAGAGAGAGAGAGAGAGAGAGAGAGAGAGAGAGAGAGAGAGAGAGAGAGAGAGGAGAGAGAGAGAGAGAGGAGAAGAGAGAGGAGAGAGAGAGAGAATGATTTATTCAACAAAAGGTCTTTGTCCCTTATAATGGAATATATAAACACAGCTCCATTCGTTCTCTCAAGTAACAAGTCAAAGTATCTGTTCAGCTTCCACTTCTTAGGACGCAGCTACTTGTTTTGTCTTCAATGCTTTGCACGCATACATATATTTTTTCCCCTTTGGCTTCGAACATTTGTTAACGACACCGGCACACGAAATCTATAAAACTTTGGTGTGACTTGTTAGTTTCTAAATTTCTACTAATAGATAACAGCGGAAAGGATGAATGCAATTGTCTTCAGCTATAGGTGGGCATACCAATAACACATCATGTTCAGCGTGATATTGGTATTGATAGGAATCAACTGC
>CM031629.1:4660743-4683243 GCA_018398815.1 Conus ventricosus | reverse complement strand
GAAAAATTTTTAAAGATGGAGGAGGGGGGGGGGGGGGGGGGGGGGAGACGGGAGGAAGAGGAATAAAACGAGAACACGAAACCAAAAAAACGTATTATAAACGTTACACCCTTCACTAACAGCTTATGGGAACCGTCGTAATCCAACCTGAAGACAGATCTATACATATATGTAATGCAAGTGATATATGTAATGTTAGTGAGTTTCCCTCCCTATTGGAGGATGTCTCTCCCCCTTGGAGATATAAGCTTGCTGAAGGCTCATTTTGAGAAGCATTTATTTTATTTTTTCACCATCACCCACTCAAGCACATACTGTTAGTTTAGGCAGAATCATCTGCCACTGCAGGTATGAATGCGTATCTTCCCCCTATTTCTTCAATCTAAGACATAAGAGCAAGCTTTGTTTATAATTCAATATTTCTTGCAGTCATTGCAACACCAAGCTGCTCTGTAAGTTGCTGGATACGGTGCTCGGTACTTATCCTTGGAATTTATTAGTTTGTTGTATATATATATTTATATATATATATATATATATATATTATATATATATATATATATATATATATATATATATATATATATAGAGAGAGAGAGAGAGAGAGAGAGAGAGAGAGAGAGAGAGAGATAGATAGATAGATAGATAGATAGAAAGAGAGAGAGAGAGAGAGAGAGAGGAGAGAATGGAGAGAGAGAGAGAGAGAGGATTGTCTATTTTTATTGCAAATACATTTATAAACAGAGTTATTGACTAATTGATAGATTAATAGATAGATTTAATAGAGCGCAAGAAAGATCCTCTGTTTTCATACATTTGTACAGATGGATAGATGCAGCAGATACAAATAGACAAAAAATTAAGTTCTATCTTCTTTTTTGTGTAATCATTATAGATATATTATTTACCCCATTGATAGTTTGGGAAAAAAAAGAGAGTGAAAAATTCAAATGCCCTGAGAACACTGTTTGGAGCCTGGTAATTCTGCAAAAGTGAGTGCTAATGAGAAGACGATTATGCCTATGTTTGATTGAAAACCAGGGAGAAAAGAGAGGCACATTCATAAATAGAAAAGATGTACTCTTTGACCATGAAGACAACATTTGTCTGGCATTCAACGAAGATGAAGTGGATTGTAAACGAGAAGCAAATGCTTCTGAGGCTGAGTCTGTCGAAATTTAGAAAGAGAGGGGGTTAGTTACCACCAAGGACATAGACAAACAAAGTACAGGACAAGACACAATGCATTTCAACCTCTTGGGTCTTCTTCAGGCAAAAACAATTAACATTTAGGATAATGAAAACAATGAAACCATAGCTGTTCATATTCAGCACCGAATAAAATGGCCACTGGACTAAATGACCAGAGGGAATCATGGGAGAGGAAATAGTGAAGAAAGGGTTGGGGGGGGGGGGGGGGGGGGCTTGTGTAGCTTGTTTTGTAGAGTGGTATGGTATATTTGTGATGGTAGTGATTATGGTGCATTGATAATGATGCTAAGTAAACAATTTTTTAAAGAAATTAATAAAAGAGAGCAAAATATATATATGTAAATAAATAAATAATTAAAAATAATAACAATAAACATTGCAGAAAAAGACCATTGATTAGTCATTTTTTCTCTAGCTACCTTAACACACACACACACACACACACACACACACACACACACACACACACACACACACACACACACACACACACACACACACACACACACATGGGTGCACACGTCATCGATTAGTTCTTTTTTCTCCTCGCCATCTCAAACACTAGAAAAAAAAATCCCCCATGCTACATTTTTTCTGCCTTTTTTTTTAAACGTCACAGTAGAAAACCCCTGTTGTATTTTTTTCCCCTCTTGGCAGCTCAAACACTGTGAAGAGATTACCCCTTATTTCCTTTAAAGTCTTGTCTTCCTGCCATCCCAGAAAGTACCAGAAAGGCTTCCAATACACGTTGTGTTTCTCCTGCAATTCAAGGCATTGCACGAAAAACATCGTCTACTGTCTTATCTTCCGGCAAAATACTGCGAGAGAGAAAAAAACAAACCCAACCATTATTCCTCTCTCCCTGCTGTTATGAAGACTGCAAGCCAAAAGCATCCTATACAGTCTTTGTGATAAGAGACATATCTTAGAGTTGTCTTCCCCTCCGTCCCAAAACACTATCAGACAAATATTCTCTATGTTCCTACCATCGTAAACACTGCCAGACAACATCCCTTGTAATTTTTTTCCTCCTGCCTATTGTCTTTTGCTTCTGCTGTCTCAAACAATATCCCGTGTTGTCTTTTGCTTCTGCCATCCCAAACAATATCCCCTGTTGTCTTTTACTTCTGCCATCCCAAACAACATCCCTGTTGTCTTTTGCTTCTGCCATCTCAAACAATATCCCTGTTGTCTTTTGCTTCTGCTGTCTCAAACAATATGCCTGTTGTCTTTTGCTTCTGCCATCCCATACATCATCCCTGTTGTCTTTTGCTTCTGCTGTACCAAACAACATCTCCTGTTGTCTTTTGCTTCTGCTGTCTCAAACAATATCCCCTGTTGTCTTTTACTTCTGCCATCCCAGACAATATCCTCTGTTGTCTTTCGCTTCTGCCATCCCAAAAACATCCCATGTTGTCTTTTGCTTCTGCCATCCCAAACAACATCCCCTGTTGCCTTATTCTTCTGCCATCTCAAACAACATCCCATGTTGTCTTTTGCTTCTGCTGTACCAAACAACATCCCTGTTGTCTTTAGCTTCTGCCATCTCAAACAATATCCCCTGTTGTCTTTAGCTTCTGCCATCCCAAACAACATCCCCTGTTGTCTTTTTCTTCTGCCAACCCAACAACATCCCCTGCTGTCTTTTGCTTCTGCCATCCCCAAACAACATCCCCTGTTGTCTTTAGCTTCTGCTGTCTCAAACAACATCCCCTGTTGTCTTTTTCTTCTGCTGTGCCAAACAATATCCCCTGTTGTCTTTTGCTTCTGCCATCCCAAACAACATCCCCTGTTGTCTTTTGCTTCTGCCATCCCAAACAATATCCCCTGTTGTCTTTTGCTTCCGCTGTGCCAAACAACATCCCCTGTTGTCTTTTGCTTCTGCTGTGGCAAACAACATCCCTGTTGTCTTTTGCTTCTGCTGTGGCAAACAATATCCCCTGTTGTCTTTTGCTTCTGCTGTGGCAAACAACATCCCCTGTTGTCTTTTGCTTTGCTGTCCCAAACAATATCCCCTGTTGTCCTTTGCTTCTGCTGTCTCAAACAATATCCCCTGTTGTCTTTTGCTTCTGCTGTGCCAAACAACATCCCCTGTTGTCTTTTGCTTCTGCCGTCCCAAACAATATCCCCTGTTGTCTTTTGCTTCCGCTGTGCCAAACAACATCCCCTGTTGTCTTTTGCTTCTGCTGTGGCAAACAACATCCCTGTTGTCTTTTGCTTCTGCTGTGCCAAACAATATCCCCTGTTGTCTTTTGCTTCTGCAGTCCCAAACACTGTCAAATGTATATCCACTTTTGTCTTTAGCTTCTGCCGTCTCAAACACTGTCAAATGTATATCCGCTTTTGTCTTTAGCTTCTGCCGTCTCAAACACTGTCAAATGTATATCCGCTTTTGTCTTTAGCTTCTGCCGTCTCAAACACTGTCAAATGTACATCCACTTTTGTCTTTAGCTTCTGCCGTCTCAAACACTGTCAAATGTATATCCGCTTTTGTCTTTAGCTTCTGCCGTCTCAAACACTGTCAAATGTATATCCGCTTTTGTCTTTAGCTTCTGCCGTCTCAAACACTGTCAAATGTATATCCGCTTTTGTCTTTAGCTTCTGCCGTCTCAAACACTGTCAAATGTACATCCGCTTTTGTCTTTAGCTTCTGCCGTCTCAAACACTGTCAAATGTACATCCCCTGTTGTCTTTAGCTTCTGCCGTCTCAAACACTGTCAAATGTACATCCCCTGTTGTCTTTAGCTTCTGCCGTCTCAAACACTGCCAAACAAACATCTCCTCTAAATGTCTCTTCACCTGCCATCCCTACTGTAGTCTTTTCTTCCTGCCACCCCAAACACTGTGCAATACCTGTGGGTTGTTGTTGTTTTAGTTTTTGAGGGGGGGGGGGGGGTTGTGTGTGTGTGTGTGTTTTGCTTCTACCATTGCAAACACTGCCGGACAAACCTCCCTGCTGTCTTCTTTCTTCCTGCCAGCCATACCAAAGACTACCAGCAAACATCTAGAATCTTCTCTTCCTGCCACGCCCACACATCCTCAGAAGAATATCACCTATTGTTGTTGTTGGTTTTTTTGTCCCTGCCTGCCTATTCATACACGGTCGGACAAACATCCTCTCTGTTGTCTTTTCCTTTCTTTTTTCCTCCTACCATCCTAAGCACTTCCAGAAACTTTCCCTCCTACCATTCCAAACACTGGCACTGTTTATGGTTTATGGTGAGAGAGAGAGAGAGAGGAGAGGAAGAAAGAGAGAGGAGAGAGAGAGAGAGGGAAGAGAGAGATGAGAGAGAGAGAGAGAGAGAGAGAGAGAGTATTCTTTCTTTCTTTTTTTTTTTCTTTTGTCTTGAACAGGGAATCCATATTTTTTTCTCTTGATGTGACTAAAACGTGGCTGGTGTAACGAACCGATTGATCAGTCTTTTCACTAATGACTTGACTCTCTCTCGGGAATTCCAGCCTCTGGCAGGCTACTTCTGCGTTCACCTCGCTTTGCAGACCCTGAGGTTCCTTCATGGTAGGCTAGGCTCTAACAGACTACAGACTTCCTGGACATCGCCATAGTCTTCAACAATGCCACAGCTTTCAGCACACCGACTAGGAGATGAAGACCAGGGCGATGTATGAGATCAGACCATCTTCCCCCTTCCCCTTCCATCTGCTCTCCTTCCCATCTGCTCTCCCCCCCTCCTCTCTTCCTCTCTCCCTCCTCTCCTCCTCCCTGTCCTTCCCTTCCTGTGTGGGTGAGTGAGGTGGACGCGTGTTAAGACCTTGGGGAACCTGACTGATGTTATCAGGAGTTCTGTCCAACAACGTCGACAGACCGAAGAACCTGACAGTTGGACATGTGGGAAATCCTCTGTGTGTGTGTGTGTGTGTGTGTGTGTGTGTGTGTGTGGTGTGTGTGTGTGTGTGTGTGTGTGTGTGTGTGTGTGTGTGTGTGTGTGTGTGTTGTGTGTGTGTGTGTGTGTGTGTGTGTGTGCATACGTGTGCGCGCGCGCGTGTGTGTGTCTCTCTCTCTGTGCGTGTGTGTTGTTGTTGTTGTAATTGTTTTTATAGTCCGTTCACACTTGGTGATATTAGACTTTACAGGGGGGGGGGGTGGGGGGGGGGGGGTTGGGGGAGGGGGAAGGAGGAGGACAGGAGGGAGGAAAAGGTAAGAAATAATGTCAAGAACAGTACAAATTTAAATATAAACAACACTATCATAATTATAAAAATATGCTAATTTGAGATTGAGAGATAATTTTTGCAACCTCGACAATTTCTGAACTGAAAGAAATAGCGTGAACGGTTTAGATTTCGAAATTTCAATGTTTGCTTTTGAATAAAGAGCATTTAAAATGGGGCAATGGAAAAGAATGTGTTCACCAGATAATGGCTTTAGAACATGCACACGCTATATTTTGGGAATATTTGGTCTTCCAAGAGTTAAAATGTATCTTGTATATTAAACTAGAAATATGTCTAGGGTATGTTTCCATTACACATTTATCTTGAGACTTCTCAATTCGGAAACAGCTTTCCAATAACGAATGCATTTCTAACTTCAAATTATTTTTTTCAGCATTGCCCATTACCCCGCGTCTGGCTAGTTTATCTGCTATTTCATTCCAATAAATACCACAGTGTGAAGGGACCCAGCAGAAGACTATATTTATTCCTGTGGAAATAATGTAATTAATTAGATGCTTTATTTCAAAGATTACATCTTTCCTTGTTTTAACATCCCAAACTTTCAAACTATCTAACACTGCCTTTGAATCTACACAAAATATAATGTTACAGAAAGAATGATTACTATCACAAATAAAGAGTAATGCCATAAGAATAGCATACAATTCTGCCGTAAAAATAGAAATCCTTTTCCCAGGCTGTATGCTTTCTGAACTTTTAAAGCCGGAATAACAAAACCTGAACCTGTAGAAAGAAACTCGTGGAGAGCGTGGCAGCAGAGAGTCCTCAGAAGAGAAGCCCCTTCAAGCAAGTGTTTCGGCCCTTATCTCCTGACACTCTAGGGGGGTTGGGCCACACACCGGTTCATGACTCCGGATGTCCCTCTGCTGCCCTTTTTTTTCCCCATCTTAGGACGAGCCATGGCTGGGATTCGAACCCATGACCCTCTGGACATGCTCATTTTCTACTTATTGACTCGCGCTTTAACCACTGAGCCACAGGGACACCTGATATTTGTAGGGAAATTAGCCTTATGAAGTTCACTTTTGTTCCTCCTTGACCAGATCCAGCTTGAACACCTCTCTGCCGCTTCTGCCATTGCTTTCAGGGCTCTGGTTTTTTCCTTCCCTGCAACTGAGAGCTGTTTCATGAGGCTGTATGCAGACGTTCCTACAAATCCCCTAGCTCCAATTTCTGCAGTGAGGACTTTGACCTGATAGCCTTCTCTCTCAGGCTGTTTGCCAGATCAGCATACTTTTCAGTCTTGTAGATTTGATGCTGCCTCCATTCTGTTCTCATATGGCACCGTGAGCTCGATCATGATCAGCTGCTTTGTTGACTTAGAGTGGACTACTATGTCTGGTCTTCATGCCACTCTTGCTGATGATCTCTGGGTGACTCTTCCATTCTGGGAGGTCTGCAGTGCACTCCCAGTCATCTCCCCCATCCAGCAGACTCTGCCTGCATGTTTCGAGTGGCACTGTTGTTCTTGGCCATGGTTTGCTGCCTCCTGCCGTGAGAATGTTGCGGGTGCTTTTGGAGTCCTGATTCTCCTTTTGTGGTGTTGGTACTAGCCCAGACTACTTGTACAATCTCTTTGAGCACTTGGTTGTGCCTCCATGTGTACCTTCCTTGAGCCAGGGCTACTTTACATGAGCTTAGAACATGCTCCACTGTTTGTTTTTCATGGCAGAGGGGGCATGCAGGATCGTCTGTTTTCCCCACTTCACCAGGTTTGCATTTGAGGGCAGAAGGTCATATGCAGATCTGAGAATGAAGCTGATCCTGAGAGGGGCCATGTGCCAAATGTCATTCCAAGTGAGACTTCTTTGGAGTGCATTCTCCCACGTTGTCCATTGCCCTTGCTGGCTCTGCTGGACTGCTTTTTGGAGTCTTTTTTGGTCTTCTCTTTTCTCATCTCCTGAATCATCATGTCTCTTTTGGCTTTTCCTTTGGCCTTTGACCACCATTCAGTTTTGGTCACCCCAGTCCTTGTCTGTTGGTCTGTGTGTGCCCTGTTATTTCTCTGATCTTGAGACTTTCTTTTGCAGAATCCATCGCCTCTTGAACTTTCCATTTTCTGCCTGTCTTCAGCTGGGGCTTGATTGCTTCTACCACCTTGTCTCCTGAGTCCTCCAGCATGCTTTGAAGTCTGATCTTCCCTGCTTTGTATTCCTCCAGGATGGATTTCAGTGGTAGTTTGAGCTTTGCTTGGCGACAGTACAGCGCGATGTCAGTCAGACAGGGTGGGACACCAAGCCATTTCCTTGTGAACTTGTTGATTTTGGCTTCCATTGCCTCCACTGTGCTGGTGCAGATGTCGTATATCATCAGAGGCCATAGGAGCTTTGGTATCAGCATGAACTGCAGACACCAGACCTTGTATTTGCCAGGGAGCCCACACTAGTCAATGGTCTCCAAGCCTTCTTCCGCCATCTGCTTGGTTTCTTTTGCTCTTTGTGTGTCTTTCAGCGTATCATCATACCATCTTCCAAGGCTCTTGACTGGTTCTTCTGTGACTGTTGGAATGGCCTGGTTGGCAACACTGAAGACCACAGATTCGGCCACTTTTCCTTTCCTCAGTGAGAGACTCCGTGATTTCTTTGGCTTGAACTTCATTCTGGATGAGGCAACTATGTCGTCCAGCCTCTCCAGCACATGACGTGTCTCGTCTTCTCTGGATGAAATCACTGTAGTGTCATCCATAAAGGGCCTTGAGAGGAGGCATCTTGTATCCATCGCCAAGGTCTGTTTGTCTCGCGTTGTTTGTTGCTGCTTTCAAGATGAGTTCCATTGCCAGCACGAACAGTATCGGGGAAATTGCACAGCCCATTGCAATGCCCACTTCCAAGTTGATCCAATCAGTTGTGTACTCCTTGGTAGAGAACCGCATTGAGAAGCCATTGAAGTACTTCTTGAGCATGTCGCGGATGTTCTTTGGCACATGGTACATCTCAAGAGCCAACTGTATCATCTCGTGGGGCACAGATCCATATGCGTTTGCCAGATCAAGCCACACTACGTCCAGGTCTCTCTTTTCTGTTTTTGCTTTTTGGATTGCGTCCCAGATCATTGTGGCGTGTTCTACACAGCCAGCCACGCCTGGGATGCCACCTTTCTGGACTGACACATCCAAGTACTTGTTTTCCATCAGGTACTTGGTCAGCCTTGCTGCCCTGACAGAGAAGAGATTTTCCCTTCGACGTTCAGTAGTGATATTGGCCTGAACTGGCTGATGTCACTTGAGTTTTGCTCTTTGGGGATGTACACACCATCTGCCGTCATCCACTGGCCGCTGATCTTCTGGTTTCTCCAAGCCCATCGCAGCAGCCTGTGGAGCCACTCCAGCACCTTGGGACATTTCTTTGTAAAGCTGGTGAGGTATTCCGTTTGGCCCTGGTGATGATTGGCTCTGGCTTTGTCGACCACCTTCTTGATTTCCGCCAACGTTGGAGGCTTGCCATTGAACTGTTCCTCAGGGTTGGTTGGCCACACCAGACCTTGAATGTCGAGTGATGCTTTGCTCTGTGAGTCAGAGTATGTTTTCCTCAGATGCTGCTCAAGAAACTCCTTTGTCCACACTTAGGGTCCCAGATTTTGGCTGCTCAAACAGTGTTCTGGCAAACTGGAAGGGGTCTCTGAAGAAGCGCTCTTGTGTCTTCTTCTTTTGCTCTTCCTCTTCCTCACAGATTCCGCTTTGCTGAGGGCGCTGTGTTTTTCTTTCAGGTCTTCCCACAGTTTTTCCAAGCCTTGTTTTTCAGCTGGCAGTGCGGTCTTCATTTGCTTCTTGAGGTTGTTCTTTTGGACTCTGATCTTGTCCATCTTTTCTTGGCGTCTGGATTTCTTTGGAGGTGTTTTCTCTTTGGGTAGTTTTACTCCATAGGCGTCTCTACATGTGGTATACACAATGTCCCCATATGTGGCTAGTTTGTGTTCCAGGGTGCTTTTCCCTATCAGTGCATCGAGTCTTTGGACGATTTTTGCATCCAGTTTCCCAATCTTCAGTTTCGTTTGCTCGTGGCAGGTTGAGTTTCAGGCGCCTGGCATCGAGGGCCCGTGCAAATTCCTCATTTCCCAACCAACAGCGTGGATGTCCTTGGCACTGTGGTTTAAATCCTGGCCTTGGTCTTCCGACGTCTTATCTGCTGATGCAGTGCGCTGCTGCTCATTCAGATGAGTCTTCACACATCCCATCTTTGTTCTGTGGTCTTCATGCCACGGGTGGTAGCGAAACGCTTTCACAGACACATGGATATTCCATTTGGTCCATGTTCATAGTCCGTTTGGGATTTGCAGTCGTGATGTGTTGAGCACCGATGGATTCTCATTCTCTCCCCTTTCGGTGAATCCTGGGAGCATCTTTTCCTTTTATTCTTAGTAGTCACATGTTTAAGGCAAGTGGGGAGCCAGCCCACAGAGCCCTTGGTTCTGGTCTTTCCCCGTGTCCTCCCGGGCTTTCCCGGACGTTCCTCCGGCCTATTTTCCCCGGGAAATCAATGGTTTACCCTGCATCAGTAAAAGAAACTCGTGGAGAGCGTGGCAGCAGAGAGTCCTCAGAAGAGAAGCCCCTTCAAGCAAGTGTTTCGGCCCTTATCTCCTGACACTCTAGGGGGGTTGGGCCACACCGGTTCATGACTCCGGATGTCCCTCTGCTGCCCCTGCATTTAACTGGCAAACGGAAACCATCCGTGAAAATTTTTAAATGATCTGAATATTTGTTTTCTAAGTTTTCTCTCACTTTAGAGTTAAAATGTTAATGTTATCATTTTTCCGGACATCAGTGTAATCTACATCAAAGATAGCTTGTCTATGTTCCCATGGAGGCACCGGGGGAACAACAGGAGCAGGTGAGAGTGAAGTGACATCAATATTGCATTTTTCAAAAGAATCTTTCGTGTAATTTCGAACGGGACAAAGATATCCTAGCCGTCGAGCTCTTTTGGGATATTCAAGATTTGAATCCATCAACACTTCGTTTTGGACTGAATTAGGTACTGAAAGACTTCTTGCGACATTTTTTGGCCACAGCTAATCTACGTTGATCTGACAGTGATAGCATATTAATTTCTTTGTACACCTTCAATGTGTTTGTGTGCACTGGGACACCAAGCGCTAATTTGATAGCTTTGCTGTCTATACTTTGCAATTTTTTCAGTAGACTTTGAGGAGCTGAAAATAAACTTCTTGTCCGTACACTAGTTTTGATCTTATTAGAGAAACAGCTAGGTGCAGGAGGGTTTTTGTATCCTGAGCCCACGGTTGAATACAAATAATTTTCAATAAGTTTAAACGTTTCCTTGTTTTAGCTATCAAGCTTTCAATGTAAAAACGCCAGTTAAGTTTAGGGGTTAAATTCACACCCAGAAATTTTATGTTTTGTGAGTACTGCAATTCAGAACCATTCAATTTAAAGCGTGGCAAATACATTGGATTGTCTCCATTATTGAAAAACATTAACTGTGTTTTTTCACTGAGAGATAAGCCCGTTATTTTCCATAAAATTGTTTAATTTATCTATCTCTAACTGATATATTTTCGGTATATGATTCGTAATTCTCTTGCCAGTATGCTTTCGGATATTTGTATTTATCCACATAGCAATGTCATCGGCATATTGTACTAAACTCACACTTTTTGATAATATCTTTGGAAGATCATAAATAAGAATGTTAAACAACATGGGGGCTATAATAGAGCCCTGTGGAATTCCGATATCAATTTGCTCTGAAAGACGAGTAAACTTTCCCTATTCTTGTACATATGGATCTCTGCGATAAAAAAAACTTTTAAAGTATTGAAACATCGTTCCATTAATTCCTATTTCTTTCAATTTGTAAAGTAGTCTAGCGTGTCAGATACTATCATACGCTTTTCTGATATCAAAAAAGGTAGCAAGAGTACTTTTTCGTCTAGCAAACTGCTTTTTAATTTGACTTGTAAGTTTCACCAAATGATCTATTGTACATCGACCTTTGCGAAATCCCACTTGATTCACTGGGATTATACTTTCTTTTTCACAAAAATATAAAAGACGTCTTTGGATAATCTTTTCTAACAACTTTCCAACGTGAGAGGTTAGTGCTATTGGCCTGTAGCTACCGATGTCAGACCTGGGCTTACCTTGTTTTGGAACTGGGACTACAACAGATCTCTTCCAGATACTAGGGAGAGTTCCATTAAACTAACATTTTTGGTAAATTGAATGCAGTAATCGTTTCCAATGTGAAGGCAAGTGGTATAACAGTTGATAGGATATACCATCTATGCCAACAGCACTTGAATTTGAAGAAAAAGATTCTAACGTCTCCCAAAATTCATCATATGTAACAGGAGCGTTTAAATAATGGAAATGATTTGGTGGTGGATCCTGATATATAGTTCGTTTTTCTTCCTCCTCTCTAAACCACCTGATAGATGGACTGA
This sequence comes from Conus ventricosus, assembly GCA_018398815.1. Taxonomy (NCBI): domain Eukaryota; kingdom Metazoa; phylum Mollusca; class Gastropoda; order Neogastropoda; family Conidae; genus Conus; species Conus ventricosus. The sequence goes on along the minus strand of CM031629.1, from coordinate 4,671,432 downwards.
GACTAGACAGCAAGTTATTTTCTGAAAATATTTTGACGAATGCCTCAGCTTCCTCCTGTGAGGATGGAAGAGCATTATTATCTAACTTAATTGGGTACTGTTGCAAGCAATAACCATTTTTCAATTTTTTAACCATTTTCCAAACCTTATGGATATCTTTTGATTCCGATATTTTGGATCTACAAAATTCTGAGAAATGTATTCTTTTCGCTCGGGCAACAACCCTGTTACTGTTATTTTTGGCATGTTTCATCGCTAGGAAATTTTCATCTGTTCTCACTTTCAACCAAGCTTTATAGGCTTCTTTTTTAAGAGCTACAGCTATCGCACAATCTAAATTCCACCATGAATTACCAACATATTTCCACTGTTGGACATCTTTACAAATAGGAATAGATTTTCTGGCAGCCTGTAAGACATGTCGACAAAACTCTGTATAATATGCATCTATACCTTCATTTTCAATACTACGGAAATATGTATTGGACAAGATCGATTCATACAGAGACCAATTTGCATTTTTATATGAAAACTTTTGGATACAATCTTCATTTCCATCTTCTTCATTTTCAATATGTTCCTTTAACTGTATGATGATTGGGAAATGATCGCTGCCCAAAGTATCATCCTCTGTTGACCATATCGAGTTTACTGCCAACTCCGGAGAAATTAAAGATAAATCAATGGAAGTAGGTTTATGAGTGGAAATATCTGGCAGTCTGGTAATACTACCATCGTTTAATAAAACCAGTTTGGAGTCAACAATGTTTTCAACTAAACGGTTGCAAGTTGTGGTGGTGCAACCATATCCCAAAATGGAGCATGCGCATTGAAATCTCCCAGTATTACCCATTTGTTGTTTGACAAAGGAAGGTTTTTATCCAGTCTGTATTATCTGCCTTTGGGCCACTGGGATAGTAAGCAGAAATGATGTGTGTGTGTGTGTGTGTGTGGTGTGTGTGTGTGTGTTGTGTGTGTGTGTGTGTGTGTGTGTGTGTGTGTGTGTGTGTGTGTCCCGTTCGTGTGTGTGTGTGTGTGTGTGTGTGTGTGTGTGTGTGTGTGTGTGTGTGTGTGTGTGTGTGTGTGTGTGTGTGTGTGTGTGTTCGGTGTGTGTGTGTGTGTGTGTCCCGTTCGTGTGTGTGCGTGTGTGTGTGTGTGTGTGGTGTGTGTTCGTGTGTGTGTGTGTGTGTGTGTGTGTGTGTGTGTGTGTGTGTGTGTGTGTGTGTGTGTGTGTGTGTGTGTGTGTGTGTGTGTGTGTGTGTTCGTGTGTGTGTGTGTGTGTGTGTGTCCCGTTCGTGTGTGTGCGTGTGTGTGTGTTGAGAGAGAGAGAGAGGACCTCTAGGACCAACACTACAGGTTGTGTAGATGGTGTCCGCTCCTGGAGAGACCCGCTAGAAGACCTGGGCCTCCAACAAGGCCTGGGACACTTCCAATGTCGTGTGTCTGCTCTTTTGCCTGGGACGCTTCAATGTCGTGTGTCTGCTCTTTTGCCTGGGACGCTTCTAATGTCGTGTGTCTGCTCTTTTGCCTGGGACGCTTCTAATGTCGGTGTGTCTGCTCTTTTGCCGGGGACGCTTCTAATGTCGTGTGTCTGCTCTTTTGCCTGGGACGCTTCCATGTCGTGTGTCTGCTCTTTTGCCTGGGACGCTTCCAATGTCGTGTGTCTGCTCTTCTGCCTGGGACGCTTCCAATGTCGTGTGTCTGCTCTTCTGCCTTCTGCGCAAACGTGCGCAACATGTTCAGGGAGAGGGATGGGGGTGGGGGTGTAGTTGAGGTGGGGGAAGGTTCATGCGATGAGTAGGAAAGTGGACAGAAGATCAAAGGATGGAGGGTGTAGGAGGAAGGTGAGGAGATGAATAATGGAGCAGGTGTAGGAAGGGTAGAGGTGAGCGATACTCCGAGAAGCCTCAAAACATAGAGGTACGTACATGGATCGTATCATGACCGAAAACACGCACGCGCGCTCCCGCTCGCCCCCGAGCGCGCACACACACACATGCTCGCGCACACACGCACGCGCGCGTGTGCACACACACAACACGCGTACATACATAAATTTTTGGAGGAGAGAGAAGGGTAGGAGAACGAGAGTGAGAAAAATAGGCAGACAGAGAATATGCGTGTGTGAGAGAGCGAGGGAAAGAAGGAGAAAAAGAAGAAAGAAAGAAAGAAAGAAAAAAACAGAGACAAGTATGAACACGCAGCGAACTCTTTTAATTCATGCAGAATAACTGTCCAGAATGCCTCTTCGTTTCACATGATTCCCCTTAATTATTCTTTCTCATGCAGAATGACTGTCCAGAATGCCTCTTCGTTTCACATGATTCCCCTTAATTATTCTTTCTCATGCAGAATGACTGTCTACAATGCCTCTTCGTTTCACATGACTCCCCTTGATTATTCTTTCTCTGTTATTTTTGAAAAGGATGTTTGAAACGTACACAGAGAAAACTTTCATGCACGGTCTATCTCTGTTTTGAACTTCAACACTTCCATCATTATAGTAATGACTAGACAAAGATTTGAACTTACAACAAAAAAAGTGGGGGGCTGGAGATTAAAAAAAAATGTGGGAACATAAAATTAAGAATATATAATATAAATACGAAAACCCTTCACTAGCTGCATGAGAAAACCATCATAATCCCTCTCGAAGGCAGATCTACTTACATTGCCTGCTTCTAGGCCTTCTGTCCGCTGGATCAGACTCATCAGGGAGACACGGCTGATTGTATTTGTGCTCTTGGCCTCAAATAGAGACACACCGCAGTGCACAATTCTGTGGTGTTCTCACCATCAACGGTTCAAAAAAGAATCCAACAGCACTTCCAAAGCAGCCAGCGAAGGGTAGTAGAATGAAACAAAACGAAAGTATGGAGAGGAAAAAAAGTTGCTGAAAAAACTAAAAACATTATGCAAACAGTATAAAATGTAGGGGGACAATCTTTGAGCCTATGCTTGAGGATCCATTCAAGGATGCAAGGGAGATCAAAAGATATGGGACCGTCTGAGTGGTCAGCTCTGCTGTTCAATTACCCAAGCACTGTATGTATGTATGTATGTATGTATGTCTTAGCTTATTTAAAGTTTTTCTGTATACTTTTCAAAATTCCCTTTCAAATAACACAGAAAGAATAATCAAAGGGATCCACGTGAAACGAAGAGACATCTCTCTCTCTCTCTCTCTCTCTCTCTCTCTCTCTCTGTCTCTCTCTCTCTCTCTCTCTCTCTCTCTCTCTCTCTCTCTCTCTCTCTCTCTCGGGGGTGATCGAGGTACACGAAGTGGAGAAGTCACGTTGTATGTGCTCTGCCTTTCTACGTCGTTTTATCCAGGCTAGAAGTGGAACTGTCACCTGTAAATTGTTGACAAGTTGAGTCAACTGTCATGCCTTCGGACAATCTCAGGTTCAGACCGGTATGTGGTGCATTTGCGGCAGTGTATGTACAATTTATGACGAAGCGGGCAAAATTTAAAGCCGCCATGAGAGTGTCCGTGTTAATGTTGAAGACACGGACAGACGGTGTCACCCTTGGACTGTTACTCTCCCTGCTGTTCTACGGGAATTTGTTGCGGCGTTGCGGTGACGTCGAGCTGAACCCAGGACCTGGCTCAAAGGACAGCTTGCGTCAGACCCGCCTCGGCAGTGGAGGTTCTACACGACGAGACAGCGTTGGCGGTCAAGGAGCTCCCCCTGGTACTTCTACGCTTCCGTCGGACCCCTCCATGAAAGACGTGATGGCCTCACTGAGGGAAGTAAAGGACTCCCTGAACGGTCTAAACAGTAAGTTTGACCATATGTGTGGTGAGATGAACGACCTGAAAAATGTGTGCTGTTCTCTGAAGGATGATGTGTCCGCTCTAAGACAAGAAATTTCTGACCTCAAGCAGGAGAACGAACTATTAAAGTGTGAAAATGATAAACTTTGTGCTAAAGTGGAAGATTTGGACAGAAAAGTGGATGATCTGGAGAGTAAGTCAAAGAGGAACAATCTTATCATCCATGGTATCCCACGCATGAAGAACGAGAGCTGACAGGACTGTGAGGACAAGGTGAAAGAAATGTTGACTGATAAACTAGAATTTGCTGATGATGTTCTGTTTGATAGAGTCCATCGCCTTAATGCAAAACCAGAGTCTCCTATCATTGCCCGGTGCACTTTTTTCAAAGATAAGGACAGGATTCTACGTGCTAAAAAGAATTTAAAAGGAACTGGCATTTTTATCGGGGAGGACTTTTCCCCAAAATTAGGGAGATCAGGAAAAAGCTTTCGCCACACCTAAAGTCTGTCAGGTCTAAGGATAAAAAAGTTTTCATGGTATATGATCACCTCGTGATCGATGGGAAAAAGTTTGGGCTGGATGGTAGTGACAACATTGTTCAACTTAGATAGGGGTGTGGCCGGCCCAATGACATAAAAACATCCGTGTCACAAGATTCACTGGGTACCAAAAGTAAGTTGTCACCGATCATTGACAGTGTATCTGTTCCACAGGAAGGCCTGCACGACAGAGTTGTGAACTGTGTTAGTTTAAGAAAAACATGTAACACAGATCCCGTGCATTTGTGCACGGGGGGTTTGGAAGATGTTGGATGTGAGCGTGGCGATGTTGATGTGCTGAGCGAGAATGAAAGTTTGTGCGAGACTGGTGATCCATGTGACATGATATTACAACTCGAAATGGATTCCTCTCCTGAAGAGAGTGTGGGGAGTGTATGTGAATTTATAAACAATGTATCTTTTTTACATTGGAATATATGCGGATTGTTTAATAAATTAGCAGACAGAGATTTCATCCATTTGGTTCTTTCATTCGATGTGGTCTGTTTAGTGGAAACTTTTGCAGAAAAGTTTGAATCGAGTGTTTTTACAGATCATGATATATTTGTAAAGTCAGCCGTTAAACTTACAAAACATGGAAGGTGTTCAGGGGGAATAATTTGCTTGGTACGGAAAGGTTTAGTTCCGTATGTTCTTCCTGTGAACTGTGAAAGTCCTTATTCAATGTTATTTTTGCTTGATAAAGATTATTTTGATTTATTTAAAACTGTTCTACTAGTTTGTGCGTATGTTCCGCCTGAAAATGCTCCGTATTATTCTTTAAATGGTTTCGATAATGGCATTGACTTGTTAGAAGATTGCATTGTGAAAAAGATGATATCATTAGGTGATGTTGATATAATGCTATGTGGTGACATTAATGCGAGACGTCGAATCTTATCCCGGAAACTATTTGTGATCGTGAGTTATCCGTTTGTCACAATAGCAAGAACAGTTCTGAAATTGTGAGATGTTCCCAAGACAAAGTGCTTAACTTATATGGAAAGAAAATGCTGAATATGTGTACTGTACTGGGATTGCATATCTTAAACGGGGTATGTGATGGCGACCCAGAGGGTCGATTCACATACATTGCTGACACAGGAAATAGTGTGAATGATTATTTTCTAGTATCTGTACACCTTTTGAGTTATTGTGTGACAAGTTGACTTTAAAAGTATTGGAAAGATTTGAATCTGACCACTTACCTCTTCTGTTATGTATAAATATACGAAGTGACAAGATGTGTTTCAACCGAAAATCATATGCTGAAAGTGACCAGTTTATTGTTAAATATTGTTGGAACCAAGATTTTGCTCAGCAATTCTCTTTCTCCATGAGTACAGAAGAGGTTCAGAAAAAGTTATCAGATAGTGAAGACTTGATACATGTCGATGTCAATGATGCAATAAATCAATTTAATATCGTTGTTAAAGAACAAGCTAAAATCATGGAGAAAAGAATACCAGCAAATAAAAACATTACACAGAATAATTGGTATGACTATGAATGTAAAAACGTCTAAACGCAAAATGTGTAGATTATTTAGAATATTTAGGAAAACGCTCGATAAAGAAGACAGGGTTCCATTTTGTATTGCAAGGCGTGAATACAAGAACTTAAATAAGAGAAAACAGAAGGAGTATAATGACCGATTGTTAAACGAATTGGTGAATTCAATCCAAAGTCAACAACTCTTTTGGAAATCTTTTCATAAAATGTCAAGAAGAAGATCACAACCTTCCAACAACATTTCTATGTATGAATGGTATGAACATTTCAGAAATTTGCTGGAAAATGTGGATGATGAGAATGACAGTATGGAGGAAACTTTGATTGAAGAGAATGAAAGTGGAGTGTATATACATGACAGACCAATATCTAAGGAAGAGATACTGCTTGCCATAAGGAAACTGAAAAATGGCAAATCTGCTGGGCCAGATGGTATGATTGGGGAATTTTTCAAGAATTCTAGTGAATATACTTTGAGCTTCTTAGTAAAGCTGTTTAATTTTCTGTTTGATTCTGGAATATATCCTGACAGCTGGAGAGAATCTGTGATTTTACCTTTATTTAAGAAGGGCAATGTCAATAACGTGAACAATTATAGGGGATATCATTGAGTAATATTTGTAGTAAATTGTATAGTTCTGTTATCAATAGCAGATTGTGTGAGTGGTGCATTGTAACAATATAACTGGTGAACATCAGGGTGGGTTCAAAAAAGGTTACTCAACAATTGACCATTTATTCACTTTACTAGCTGCGATTCAAAAACAGTTTGTAAGTAATCAAAAATTGTATGTTGCATTTGTGGATTTTGAAAAGGCCTTTGATTCTATCTCTCGTAAACTTTTATGGCCTATTTTGATGAAAAATGGAATTAAAGGTAAGTTATATCGATGTGTAAAGAGCATGTATATTGAAGTAAAAGCAAGAATAAGATCAGGAGCAAAACTCTCTGATTTGCTTATGTGTTCTCGAGGCGTTAAGCAGGGTGATGTTTGTAGCCCTATATTGTTCTCTTTATTCATAAATGAACTTGCATTTGAAATAATTGAAAAGGGTAAACATGGAGTAACTTTTGATGTTATAGAATTGTTTATTCTGCTTTTCGCCGATGACATTATATTACTGTCCACAACGGTAATTGGGCTCCAGCGACAACTAAATAGTTTGCATTCAGCAGCAAACAGACTGGAATTAAAAGTTAATATGAGTAAAACTAATATTATTGTATTTCGGAAGGGAGGGTACTTAGCGCAGACTGAGAGATGGACTTACGGGAATGAAAGAGTCGTTGTAGTTAATGCGTATAAATATCTTGGAATATACTTCACAACAAAACTTAGTTTCAATTTTGCATGTCAAGATATTGTAAACAGAGCAAAGAAAGCAGCAATAGCTATCCTTCACATTTTGTATAAATTAGATTGTAACTCATTTCGTGTTTTTTCAAAGTTGTTTGACTCACAAGTACAGTCAATTTGCAGTATGGAGCTGAGATCTGGGCTTTCGAATCAAGTGTAATTATAGAGAAAGTTCATTTATATACATTAAAGCGTTTCTTAAATGTTGACATCAGAACTCCTAATGACATGGTTTATGGTGAACTAGGAAGGTATCCAATTTATCTAAACTCATATGTAAAATGCATTAAATATTGGTTGAAGCTGACCAGAATGGATGAAAATAGGATACCTTTTAAAGCATACAGAATGTTGTTGTTTTCTAGATAATAATGGTAAGAAAACATGGGCTTCCAAGGTACGACAGTGTTTAAATTCTTATGGGTTTGGATTTGTTTGGGATAACCAGGGTGTTCAGGACGTATCTAGGTTTCTGAAATGTTTTAAAGAAAGGATTATTGACTGTAGATGGCAGGACTGGCATGAACATGTCAATCATAGCGATAGATTCATACAGTACAGACATTTCAAGACTACTCATGAGTTAGAACCATATATACTATAAAAATGAATCGATATATTATGAGCACATTGGCTAAATTTAGATTTGGTGTCTCTGACATTGCCTGCCATCGTTTAAGATATTCCAACCCTGCCGAAGTCGAATTGATATGCCGTTTGTGTGGTTTAGCAAGGGAAGATGAAGTTCATGTTTTGTTAAGTTGCCCTGTACTACATAATCTCAGAACAAAACTTATCCAGCCAAAGTATTTTACCGACCCATGTCATTTCAAGTTAGTATTACTGTTGTCGACAAGAAAAGAACATGTCCTCTCCAATTTGGCTGTATATGTATATGAAGCACAGAAAAGATTGCGTGCTGCTACCTAATATCTCATTTAATGATGCATTTGAATTATTCTCATGAGTTTCTTTACATTGTTTTTCTATGTGTACCTTAAATTGATTTATTGTGTTCGATTGTATGCCCCATCAGAATGGGGCCTTGGCCTTAAAACTGATTAAACATTCGTATTCGTATTCGTATTCTCTCTCTCTGTGTGTGTGTGTGTGTGTGTGTGTGTGTGTGTGTGTGTGTGTGTGTGTGTCTGTGTCTGTGTCTGTGTCTGTGTCTGTCTGTCTGTCGGTCTGTCTGTCTGTCTGTCTGTCTGTCTGTCTGTCTGTCTGTCGGTCGGTCGGTCGATTTGACTGTGTCTGTGCGTGCGTGCGTGCGTGCGTGTGTGTGTGTGTGTGTGTGTGTGTGTGTGTGTGTGTGTGTGTGTGTGTGCGTGCGTGTGCGGGTAGTTGATACGGTTAATCTAGCGCTTTCTTGTGTGTGCACGGTGTTTGGGAGGCAATGTTGAATGACTGTTGTAGTGTTTGACTCACATATTTAAACAAGTGAATCTATGTGATCATGCAGTTTTGAGAGAGAGAGAGAGAGAGAGAGAGAGAGAGAGAGAGAAGAGAGAGAGAGGAGAGAGAGAGAGAGAGAGAGTGAGTTCGTGGTTAACTTTAATGCCGGGTGTCGTATATAATACTGTCGCTCATAAAATCGTGTCGCAGCGACAGTATTTCCCGGGAAATACTGCATTTTATGGACAGCTACAATATTCTATGGGACATTTTTCGTGAAAAGTTGTCGCGCGACATTTTTTTCCCAGCAATTATTGTCACTGCAACAATATTTCACGTGAAATGCTATCGCTGCGATACAATTCCACGGCGACAGTATTATATACGACACCGGCATTTTATCATCAAAAACGAGCGTAAAGGAACGTTGACAGAATGACGAAGATTGTTCAGACCTTTTACGCCATGTCATGTCACCAAACGCATTGGCAGTCAATCTGTGATTAATGTTTTTAGCTACATTTTCAATTTTACAAACTTAACATTTTGTTTTGCAGATGTTGATCACGTACATTGCTTTGTAAATTCAGAAAAGATGTAAACTTTTCTGGCAACGTTTTCTCTCTTTTTTAAAAAAATAATTTGTCATCGTAAGATTTTTATCACTTACATCATTGCCTTATAAACTAAATAAAGAATGTTGAATGATATCATGTGGAAATATTCAATAGATATTGAATTCCACTGCGTCTATATGAGACAACCCATTGCTATTTCAGCCTGTCAGGCAACTAAAACACTTGAATTAGCTGTATACAGCTACAATTGACTGAAGAACACAATGATGACAGCCTCAACACTTGAACCAGCTGTATACAGCGACAGGGACAGAATGATGACAGTCTGAACACTTCAACCAGCTGTATACAGCTACAGGGACAGAATGATGACAGCCTCAACACTTGAACCAGCTGTATACAGCGACAGGGACAGAATGATGACAGTCTGAACACTTGAACCAGCTGTATACAGCTACAGGGACAGAATGATGACAGTCTGAACACTTGAACCAGCTGTATACAGCTAGCTACAGGGACAGAATGATGACAGCCTGAACACTTCAACCGGCTGTATACAGCTACAGGGACAGAATGATGACAGCCTCGACACTTGAACCAGCTGTATACAGCTACAGGGACAGAATGATGACAGCCTGAACACTTCAACCGGCTGTATACAGCTACAGGGACAGAATGATGACAGTCTGAACACTTGAACCAGCTGTATACAGCTAGCTACAGGGACAGAATGATGACAGCCTGAACACTTCAACCGGCTGTATACAGCTACAGGGACAGAATGATGACAGCCTCGACACTTGAACCAGCTGTATACAGCTACAGGGACAGAATGATGACAGCCTGAACACTTGAACCAGCGTATACAGCCACAGTTTGAGGGATACAATGATGACAGCACGAACACTTGATTCAGCTGTAAACAGCTACAGTTGCCTAAAAAAAACCCAACCCAGACCAGAGACGTATACATGTCAATGAGCTCCTTTAATCAAGCATTGTTCTACAAATCTCTTTATTTTCTACATTAATCCTGAAAAAAAAAACCCACCTGTCTCTTCACAGACAGGACGTTGGTCACTGTACAGAAACTGATAAAACAAAAACTTGAAAGTTCCCGTAGCCTGTCGGCCCATACGAGCATTAATTTTCCAATTTCATCATTGCAAAGGCGCGGCGTAACTGAATGGCAGAGGGTTCCCAGCCCACTCCTTCAGCCGCCTTTTACCTTCCCTGGTCTGAATCATGCACCCATTGTACCGCTGGGCGGACAGAGAGGGTTTTCAAGCCGTGGAAATTCGACCCCACCAGTGGTTCAAACTCACAATCATCAACTCACAAGGCAAACGCCCTGACCATCTGACCACGGGCCTCTTAGATAGCCGTCTGCTTTTGTGGATGGAGGGGTGGGGGTATAGAGAGAGGGGCGGGGGACGGGAGATGGAGTGAGCGGGGAGGAAAACAGGTATCATGATTTACATAGTTCAAGTTTTAAAGTGCCTCGCATTGTGATGTTGTTGTTTTTT
>CM031629.1:4635743-4650743 GCA_018398815.1 Conus ventricosus | reverse complement strand
TAAACCTACCAAGAGAGAGAGAGAGAGAGAGAGAGAGAGAGAGAGAGAGAGAGAGAGAGAGAGAGAGAAGAGGAGAGAGAGAGGAGAGAGAGAGAGAGACAGACAGACAGACAGACGGACAGATGGACGGATAGAGGGACAGAGACAGACAGACAGACAGACAGACAGACAGACGGATAGAGAGACAGACAGAGATTAAGACAGGAGGTAGACAGACAGACAGGCAGACAGACAGGCAGACAGACAGGCAGACAGGCAGACAGACAGGCAGACAGGCAGACAGACAGACTTTTCGGCTAAATTCTTTTCCTGAAGAGAAGAAGAAGAAGAAGAAGAGAGAGAGAAAAAAAAAAAAAAGGACTGGGGACAAATATAAGAGGGGGGAGGGGGATACAACTTTCCTTCTGTCGCCGCAGTCTGAGAGAGAGAGAGAGAGTTGTGTACGTGTTTGACAAAACCCGCCATCACAATAGCAGCGTGAGTTTCTAGGAAGCCTGGGGGACAGGGCGGGAAGCGGGGGTGGGGGGAGGGGGTAGGAGAGGGGAGGGGAAGGGGGAAGCGAGGGGACGGGCGGGAGGGGGAGGAGAGAAAGGAGGGTCTGGGGTAGGGATGGGGATGGGGATGGAATGGGATGGGGGGGGGGGGGGAGAGGGGAAGACGGAGGAAGGGATGACGGATGGGATGGGACAGGGATGGAGGATGGGGGGTGGGGGGTGGGGGTGGGAGGTGGGGTGTGGAGGGGGGAGGTGGGTGGTGGTGGGTGGGGGGGGGGGGGGGGGGGGGCAGTCTCTCAGTGCTGCAAATAGCCGAAAGATGAATTATTCAGGTTGGACAGGCAAAACTGTGGGAAGCTGGTAGCTGCAGCAGACCACGCTATACATCCAGTCGTCATTGCTTCCGGACGTTCCACGTTTGAACAGACAGTTGTGGTGTGTGTGTGTGTGTGTGTGTGTGTGTGTGTGTGTGTGTGTGTGTGTGTGTGTGTGTGTGTGTGTGTGTGTGTGTGTGTGTGTGTGTGAGAGAGAGAGTGTGAGTGCGCATGCACACGGTTTGGGAAGAGAGAGAGAGAGAGAGAGGAGAGAGAGAGAGAGAGAGAGAGAGAGAGAGGAGAGAGAGAGAGGAGAGAGAGAGAGAGAGAGAGAGAGAGAGAGGAGGGTAAGAGACAGACAGACAGAGAGAGGAGAGAGAGAGAGAGAGAGAGAGGAGAGAGAGAGAGAGAGAGAGAGAGAGAGAGACGCGCGCACACACACGCGCATATATATATATTATATATATATATATATATATATATATATATATATATATATATATATATATATATATATATATATATATAAACAGAGACGCGTGCTCGCGCGCGCGCGCACGCACGTACGCACGCACGCACGCACGTACGCACGCACGCACGCACGCACGCACGCACGCACGCACGCACACACACACACACACACACACACACACACACACAGATTTTTCAGATTCAGATGATTTAATCATTTAAGGCCGTAGCCCCATATGAAAGGAGCGATAACAATATTACAAGAAAATTATCATAAAGGCAGCAGTATCACGAGTCCTTACAATTACAAAATGCAGTCAATCAAGAAAGCAATGTTTCTCTTAACTGGAAAGCTTTATATACATAAAGAACTAAACTACGAATCACACTCTCTTTTTCTGATGCCATTAGCAAGGAAAAACGAAACATACATGGTTGGTTATAAAATTTTGTATGTATTAGCTGCAAACGGAGCTCACTATAAGCAGGGCACTGCAGGACAAAATGAACTTCATCTTCGACTGATTCTTTACAAAGGGGACAGAGCAATTCATTGTAACTCGCATTTTTGTAGCGATTAGCATGTACCTTAATATCAGAGATTCCAAATCTAAATCTAGTGAAAGTAAATCGCAAGTGCACTTTCATATTAAACAAAGGTAATTCTTAACTAAATGTGAGGAACTGTGAACTCTGTACACATCAAATCTGTTACTTGATTGAATGTGACTTTCCCACACTTGCCATCTACTGTCGATCAATCTTTGTCGAATTGTTTGAATAAACTTACGTTCTTCTCCTACTCCTTGGTATATCCATGCATATCCTAATCCCAGCTCACACAAACAGATACGAACATTTGAAACCCAATTATGTTTGCCCCTTGAGTCGAGATCAAGTAGTGTATTGTGCGCTTTTCGTGGTAATCTATCATTAGTCATGTTTATTAACTTTAACCAGTAGCGGATACTTTTAACTGCAGAATTTATATATATATTGGATACCTATTTGTTTTTCCATATATTAAATCATTTGGCGTTCTAAGTTCTACACCCAAAAGCTTTTTTTTAACCCAGTCAAATGAACCGATTCACAATGAACTGCAGTATTCTTATCTAAACCCCATAGCTCCGAACCATACTGCACAATGGGTTGTATCTGTGCATCAAAAACACACAGGAGAGAGAGAGAGAGAGAGGAGAGAGAGAGAGAGAGAGAGAGAAGAGAGAGAGAGAGAGAGAGAGGACAGAGACAGAGAGACAGAGAGACAGAGACAGAGACAGAGAGAGAGAGAGACAGAGACAGAGACAGAGAGAGAGAGAGAGAGACAGAGAGAGAGAGAGAGAGGAATGATCCAACAAGTGATCCATCAAATGAACTGACAAAGAGAATGAGGGACGCCAGAGGGAAGGGAACAACGAACAAGACAAACGAAGATATGACGCTGACTGATGCACGCAAGAGATCAACGACTGAAGACAAAAGAAGGACGAGAAAAGGCCTAACCAACACGTCAACCTATCAATTGAAAGCTAGGGGATAACAGGGATAAAGGAATGAACTAGTTTGTGAACGAGCGAACGCCTGAACAAACAATCAAGGAAAGGAACGAAAGAAGAAAGGAACGAATCAATGACCAAACAAACGGCAGAATGCACAAAGACATGAGCCAAGGAACGGATGGACAAACAGACGGCAGGCTAAAGGGATGGATGGACAAACAGACGGCAGGCTAAAGGGGTGGATGGACAAACAGACGGCAGGCTAAAGGGATGGATGGACAAACAGACGACAGGCTAAAGGGATGGATGGACAAACAGACGGCAGGCTAAAGGGATGGATGGACAAACAGACGGCAGGCTAAAGGGACGGATGGACAAACAGACGACAGGCTAAAGAGATGGATGGACAAACAGACGGCAGGCTAAAGGGACGGATGGACAAACAGACGACAGGCTAAAGAGATGGATGGACAAACAGACGGCAGGCTAAAGGGATGGATGGACAGAAGAAGAAGAGAAAGACGTGAGCGTGAACGAAGAAAAGGCAATCTAAAGCCAAATCCTTGAGTACAAACCGTTTTTAAACATGTCCATTTTATTTATAGGATTCTGTAGAAAATATTTATTCAAGACCCTCTGCAGCGCAACGAGAGCTATTGCAATCCGTTGTGCATTTATCATCAATGACAACAAGGTTCTGAAAACGAATTACGTGGCTTGCTGTTCACTATCGATTCTTATCACTTTTTTTTCTTTTACTTTGCTAAAAGCCTGGAAAATCTCGGATGTATTGATGAACTGCAAAAGTGTCCAAGTATGTTTGCTGGAATCAGTGTAACAACAACAACAACAACAGCAAAAGCAACCAGCCTTGCATGAAAGCAGCAGGATGAGACAAGCCATGCCAGAGCTCCTCATTCTCGGAGAAAGAAAATTCAAAATAGTTTACTACGAAACATCCTGATGCCTTCCATGCTTCCTCCACAAGATCCCACCACTGACAACCCGGGAGGGGGAGCCACCAATGTAGCAGATACCGCTGTGTCATCTAGTAGAGATATGCAGCATGTGGTAGAGGCACGTCAGTTCAGTTCAGTAGTTTTATTTAACGTCTTTTTATCGCAAGATGATCTTAGACCTTTAAACTGCAATGTACATTCCATTGTACTACCAGCACCTTACCCCCCCCCCACCCCCACCCCACCCCACCCCCATCCCCCACCACCCCCCAAAAAAACACTATTAACACACATATCTCAAATGGCTTTTTTCACAATGTTTTGCAAATGGGGACTGAGCAATAACCAAAGCAATATAAAAAAAAAAGCAAGGGTTATTTACCACACTATCAACATGGTCAGAATTATTTATAAAAATATTCTTCTCCTTATAACCTGGGGTTAGTATAGGGCATTCAAATAAAAGATGACGAATTGAGATATTCTTCTGATATATACACGCTATACCTCGTGAATATTTTGTATTCCATGTATTTAACCGTAATTTATGAATTAATCTGGCTAGATACCTTGGCCATGATGGCAGGACGAATAAATTCTCATTAAGATGTTTCTTCCGCATATTATTTTCCAATCGCTGGATCAATTCATGCGGAGCAAAATTTAAGACTTCAACAAGCACGTCAGTTCACCAGTGACGTTAGTGTCGAGACATTCACCATTCGCCATGAGATGTCCTGCAGCACAAGAAACATCGTGTACCTGCTCTACTGCACCAAATGCAAGGGGGAGGGGGGAAGGGGGGGAGGGGGGCTCAGTACTTAGGAGGAAAAACACGCAACTCGCTCTAACAACGCTTCTACTGACATAGGTCACACATTCAGAACAACCCACAGTCACATATCATTTCAACATGCACAACTCACTCACTTCAAGACATGCGTTGTATGCCCATTGAAAAACAGTACATAGACAGAGATATCAGAGAAAATAATTGTGGATTCGTAGCCCACAAACGAAGCACCCACAATGCCTGAACACACTTGACTGATCAATTGTTTCATGTACTCAGCTCCTTGCCTTCGATAGGCACTCAGTTGTTCCCACTGGTAAAAATACCATGACGATCGCGCGCGCGCGCGCGCGCGCGAGAAAGAGAGAGAGAGAGAGAGAGAGAGAGTGAGGAGATGAGAGGAGAGAGAGAGAGAGAGAGAGAGGTTGGAGATGATGGTGGAGGAGAGAGATAGTGTGTGTGTGTGTATGTGTGGTGTGTGTGTGTGTGTGTGTGTGTGTGTGTGTGTGTGTGTGTGTGTGTGTGTGTGTGTGTGTGTTGGTATATTGGTGGGGGTGGTGAGTGACAAAACAATCGCAACAGGATGATAGTTTAGGCTGTGCATGTTGGACGTGAACTATACAATCTGTCGTCCTTGAGAAAAAGAGTAGCCGCTGGAAGTATAGGAATGTATTTGTTTACATTGCTCGTTAGCATATAGATCACCAGAACTATGCAATCTGTCGTCTTTAAAAAAAAAAGGTAGCCGCTGGACATATTGGAATGTATTTGTTTACGTTGCTCATTAGCATAAAGACAACCAGAAATACGCAGCAATCACGTATTCTTAATGTTCGTTTCCACGAAACACTTGGGCATCCAAGATTGTGGTTGTACTCTTCGTTTCACTTGTAGACTTTGTATGACTCGCAAGAATTTATGATGCAGTTGGTAACCGGTAAAAATGATATATCTGACGAACAATTCACACACACACACACACACACACACACACACACACACACACACACACACACACACACACACACACACACACACACACACACACACACACACACACACACACACACTCACGCACGCACGCACGCGCGCACACATCTCTTCTCTCTCTCTCTCTCTCTCTCTCTCTCTCTCTCTCTTTCTCTCTCTCTCTCCTCCCTCTCTCTCTCTCTCTCTCTCTCTCTCTCTCTCTCTCTCTCTCTCTCTCTCTCTCTCTCTCTCGGTATAGGCCTAAAACAATTTTTAAGTGCTCAACCCCTTGTGGAGCAACATTAGTTAGACATTTTTAAAGAGGAATCTTAAAACTATCCTTTTTTTTAATTTTGTCTTAACTATATATATATTATATATATTTATTATATATATATATAATATATTATATATATTATATATATATTACTTTTTATTATATATGTATATATTTATATATATATGTTACAGGCAATCCGTGTAATTTTAGGAAATTCGCGTATTTCCTGATTCATTTAGGAATTCAGTAATTCCTTAAAGCTTAGGAATACATGAATTTCCTAAATTAGTAGGTAAATTCACGTATTTCCTAAAATAAAACGCCAACAATTACATGGATTTCCTAATCTAAAAATACACCCAGTCAGGAAGGATCAGCCGGGGAAGTTGACAAGTGTTCACAAGTGAGTAAAATGTTGTTGTGTTCCTTGTGTGAGGCGAGAATTGCGTGGTGTTCCGCCTTCAAATTTTGAAAATTCGTAGAGTGTGGGCCTGTCCAAAATGGAAACTCGGGAACACTTTTTTAAGGATTTTAAGGGCGAAAAGGTACCAATACCTGATAACACGGGAGGGAATATGGAGACTCATACAGGAAGGGGAAAAAAAAAGCGTTACGCCACAACTTCTGGAAAATCTCGTCGAGACTACTATCTTATCAAAAGTAAGTTACTTATTCCTCTATTGAAAGTTAGCGCCTCTCTCTCTTTTTTTTCCTCTCTCTCTCTCTCACACACACGCACACACACAGTTTAAAAGATGCATTTTTCACAAAATTATACAAAAGTAAAGCGGGCCAGTAAATTTGCACCACCTTGTTTCAGTCACAATGAAATCTGTGAGTCACATTTTTTTTTACACGTGAGACTTCCATGGCACCTGCTGTTGCTTTTAGTTTATTTTTGAAACATTTGCATTTGTTTTTGCAATTTCCTTCCTTTCTCACCAACGCAGTTGCACTTTATGAAGCCTGACCTCCCCCAAGAGTTCCGCTTATAACTGCTTCGCGGAGTAAGAGAGCTTTGGTGAGATCAACAAATCTTATTAGAAAGTGTTTCTGACAGTGATCAGTGGCGGGGAAACATATCCAGTTCCAGAAAAAGACTCTGTCACGACTGATGATGCATAAAGGGTCGCTGCTCTGGTTCTGCTTTGTGCTCGAGTCGACGACGTTGCTGTTTGTGCAACCTGCCCAACTCTTCCTCTGTGCTTATCATTTGCACGATTTCATCAGGAAGTGGGTGGGACTGAGAAGCCACTTTGACGTCCGCAACCGAACATTGTTTTGGAAGGGAGTGTGCCGATGCCTGCATGGTGGCTCGAGTTCTTCATGAACGAACAAATTCAGACCCAACCCTTCTGTTGTCCTGTTGTCATTCATCCACGCCACAAGCATGTCTTTGATGTCTCCTTTTACTCGCTCAATCGCCCTTGTGATTGGGGTATCTTGGTTTTCCGTGAATAATTTCAAATTTTGGGCCCAAAGTTTTGCAACGTCTGAGATAACTTTACCCGAAAATTCTGTTTCCATTGTCGGACTGAAGGATGGCGGGAGCTCCAAAAGTCAGAAAAAATATCGACAAGTGGTGTGCAACTTCAGCTGCTCTTTTTGAATGAGTGGCGAAGCTTACATATTTTGAAAAGTGATCTTGATAAACTAAATTCCATTTGAAGTCCCCACTAGGAAGGGGACTGCATGTCAATGAGATCTACCTGGCACCGAGACAATACATCAGCTGTCAGAATGGATTCACAACCCCCCTTTCACTTTTGGTCCGTTTGTGCTTTCTTTGACACTCTTCACAGTGTTTTTTGAGAGCCCCACAGCTTGCTTTGGGATTTTGGGCATATTTTCTGCCTTTTGTCCTTCGAAATCCGATCTGGGCCCGCCATGTCCAGTAGCCAAGTGGGCTCGTTGTCAAGGTCAAGGCTGGCTCAGCAGGAATGTTAAAGTGTTCAGTCCGATAAGTTTTAGTGAATTACAAGTATTTTTGGCCCACGGACAAGAAAAGTGGTGTAGAAATTAGAAACATTGTTCTGGATTATTTTTGATAGGGGACATATTGTTGTCACAGTCAAAAAAAAGGGGAATAGAGGTTTTTTTTCAATTTACTAACTGCATGATTAAAAAAAAAAAAAGGGCCCCGGATCTGTTTTACTTTCACTACTAACCAAGCAGTTTTGTGTACATTCCTTGTGAGACAGGTAGGTAAGTTGTTAAATATTAGTATCAGCTCAAAATTCAATCAATAAAGAAAGAGTCCGTAGCAAAATATGTCAAAACAATTCTAGAGGTGGGGGGAAGACAAAGTACAAGGGGATCAACTGGGGGGAATGAGAAAGATAAAAAAAAAACTCTCAAAGGAGGAGAAAAAAACAATGAAAGTCGAAAAGGGCCAATGGAGGAAGGGCGAAATTTTTTATTTGCCTGGAATGCGAGATGGGCGTGGAGGAAGACCAAACAAGTACCCAAATGCCATGACTGTAAAACAGTGGTGCCATAAAGAATGCACGACACTGACAGAAGAGACTTCAGCTACCTTCAAAATTCTGAGACAGAAGGAATGAATGGATCTGCGAAGATGTTATGCAGGGGAGGGGGAAAGAAAAGCGGAATGGAAGTGAAATTAGACAGATGATTGGATTGTTCGAAAGGGTGGAGGAAAGGCTGGGGGAGACTGGAAAAAAGGTGCAGTGGAAAGGCTCTCGAAGAGAAGATTGAGGAGTATGTTGAAAAAAAGGTGTCAGAACTATGGGAAGAGAAGGTTGACAAGGAAAAAAGAGAGCTGAATTGATATTTACAAATATTCCAGGTGTGGGAGTGAAAACAGGGGAAGAAAGAATGAAAATGGAGAGGGTGAGGTTACAGAAGATGGTGGGAAGAATTGTCCTCAATTGAAAGACGGACTGTCCAGAAAACCAGTGAGACTGGGCAAATACAATATCGGAACAAAACCGAGACTGCTTAGAGTAAGTGTACAAAACAAGGAGGTAAAAAGAAATATTGACAAATGCCCACAAATAAAATGCAGGGGTGACAGAGCAAAAAAAGAGGATATATAAAACCCCGACACACACCAACTGAAAGACAAAAGAACAAAGAACTAAGAGAAGAGCTTCGAAAAGGATTGAGAGAGGAGAGGAAAGACATTGGAATCAGAGGTGGGGAAAATTTTGTGAAAGTACAGTGGAAACCTAGGCCTGGCCAAGTGTAAAGAAGAAAACTGACAATCAAAATACAGAACAAAGAACATGTGAATAGTTTTAAAAAAGGGATTTTAGATAAAAAATTGTGCAGGAACTGTCATACACGTTCTTGTACACAAATGCAGATGGACTGTTGAACAAAAAGATGAGTTACTTCTATTAGCTGAAGAAAATAAACCTCACATTATAGTAATAACAGAATCTATAGCGAAAAACCAAAAAGGGGTAAATTTTTGTCGAATATTCAATGCAGGTTATGAACTATTTTTTTAATGAAAATCCCAAAAGAGGTATAACTGTATATGTGAAGGACTCTATAAATGCAAAGTATACAAGTTTACAAAAGGAAAGACTTTGATGAAAACTTTTGGATTACCTTTTTAAATAAGGATAGACAGAAAAAACTGTTGGAACTATTTACAAAAGTCCAAACTCAACAACTGAAATGAAGAAAAAATGTTTGAGTTGCTGAAAACAAATTAGATTAGAAAGATTCAAATATGTTTGTATAACTGGAGATTTTAATTTCCCAGATATTGACTGGCATGGTACTGGCTTTGGAGAAAGAGGTCAAAAATTCATAAACTACCTACAGGATGCATTTCTGAAACCAAATGGGGAAACAACCAACAAGACACGGGAGGGACAAAAATCAAATATACTAGATTTAGTACTTGTTAATGATGAAAATATGATATCAGACATTTTAAACACTTAGCTCCTATAGGCAAAAGTGATCATGAAGGGTTTTTTGTTCTCTTTGTACCCAGGAGAGGAGCAAGGGAAAGAAAAGAATCAAAGCAGTCATATAATTTTAAGAGAGGAAAATTTATACAATGAAAGAAGAATTTAAGAAGATCGATTGGAATAAACCAATGATCTTAGTGTTAGAACAATGTTGGGGGGGAAATTAAAAGTATTTTTAAATTCTTTAATAGAAAACAACGTTCCAAAACAAATTATTAAGAAAAATAAAAAACAGAAACCAAAGGGATGAATGTAAAAGACCCTTTTCCTTCCTCCTTTCTTCTTCTTTTCCTCCTCCGACTCTCCCCCAGCTACGTCCTCCCCCCTCCGGGGGCTTCACCTGGAGCACGAACTGGATGGTGCCCGTGCTGGTTTGAGGCCACGTTGGCTGAGACCACGGACGAGATGGTGCCACGCGCTGGTCGAGGCCACGCCTTGGTCGGGACCGTGGACTGCTAGGGGAGCCCGCCGTCTCGATGGCGGCCTGGGGCCCCCGTCCAGGACCTCCAGTAAACAGCTACGTCCCCCCCCCCCCCCCCCCCCCCGGGGCACGCTCTTCACTGCCCGCTTGGGAGTCGAGGGTGTCGGCTTTGGGCGACTCCCTGCGAGAACCAACCCGGCTCGGAGCACTAGTGCGAAACAGGGTGCTCCCTGCGGACTTGACAGGGGCAGGGATGTGGACGCAAATCCGTGGTGGGGGAAGGGTCAATATACTGGAAATATTTCTTTATAATTGTGTACATGTCATATGTGCTGATGCTGTAATTGTGATTGTGTACGTCGTTTTGGTGAAATATTTATTTATAATCGTGCATGTTGTGGGTGTGGGGTGCTTGTTGCGATTTGTGCTGTTGTGTGCGTTGGAGTGCTTGATCGTGATTGTGGGATGTTGTGTGCGTTGGAGTGCTTTATTGTGATCGGCATGGTGGGGTGTGTTGGAATGTTTATTTTGCTGGTTGTGAATAAATGGGGTGTTGTATCGTAATCTTTATTGTGTGGTCTCTTGCGGGCGTGTGAGGTCAGTCACTCCTTCCTCCCAAACCTAGACGATCCCGTCAGGGCAGACCTCCCGGGGTCGGGTTTTTTAAAATGTGACAGTTATTGCCATTTAATTATTATTTGCAAATGTGGTGGCAGTTATTAAGCGATGGTCGCCCGTGTTGATTTATTTCCTAAGGAAGGAAAACGTTAAGCGTGAGTGAGAGAAGGGTTTAAGATAATTCTATTTGTTTTATAACCTGTTGATTTATGCAGTCCTTTTACCTGCTCGTGTGAGAAGACTTGATTCAATGGGTTTACTGTGTGCGTTGAATACACTTCCCCTCGCCCTTCATGCGAGTGGCTGTTAAAACTTGACAGCAATGGTCAGGCGGTACGACGGCCGGTTCAGTACCCTTCTTCCCCCTTCCTCTTCCTTCTTCTTTTCCTCCTCTCCGACCCCTCCTCCCAGCTACGTCTCCCCCCTCCCGGGGGCTTCACCCGGAGCACGAACTGGATGGTGCCCGTGCTGGTCGAGGCCACGTTCTGGCTGAGACCGCGGACGAGATTTGGGGCCACGCGTGGTCGAGGCACGCCTTTGGGCGGGACCGTGGAACTGCTAGGGGAGCCCGCCGTCTCGACTGGCCGGCTGGACCCCCGTCAGGACCCCCAGTAACAGGCTTGTTTTCCCCCCCCCCCCCCCCGGGACCCCCGCTCTTCACTGCCCGCTTGGGCGAGGGTTTTGGCTTTGGGCGACCTGCGGAACCAACCGGCTCGGACACCTAGTGCGAAGGGTGCTCCTGCGGACTTGACCCGGGGCAGGGATGTGGCGCACTCCGTGGTGTGAGAAGGGTCAATACTGGAAATTTTCTTTTTTGTGTACATGTCATATGTTGAATGCTGTTTGTGATTGTGTACGTCGTTGGTGAATATTTATTTATAATCGTGCATGTTTTGGTGTGGGTGCTGATTGCGTTGTGATGTTGTGTGCGTTGAGCCTTGCCCCCCATTGTGCATGTTGTGTGCGTTGGAGGCTTGTCGGTTGTGCATTGTTGTGCGTTGGAGTGCTTTATTGTGTCGTGCATGGGCCCGGTGTGTTTGGAATGTTTATTTTGCTGGTGTGTAATGGGTGTGTTCGTAAACTTATTGTGTGGGTCTCTTGCGGGGTGTGAGGTCGTCATCCCTTCACTCCACCCATCCGATCCTGTCGGGCAGACCTCAGGGTCGGTCGTGACATTATTCTAGAAAGAATTAAGAAATTTATTTTACTAATTGGTAACCAATATTGGAATAATTAACTTAACATCAAACGTGACCAGTATTTAAATTTTTCAAGAACTCTAGATAACATGAATTATTAACAAAATTGTATGAATTTGTTTGGGTAATAGTCTGAGTAGTATGATGGACCAACGGGTTATGAAAAAAAAAAGGATTATCATACAGAAGGGGCGTAAAAAAGCCTAAATAGGCTAAGTTGTATTGATACAACGCCCCTGATCCTGATCCTGATCCTGATCCTGATGAATGATATCAACATGTCCTCTACAGCAGCGAAGTACAGAGGCGTTGTTGTGGGATCACCTCGCTTTCTGATGAGCTTCTCCAAGTCTCCACATTGCATGACCTCATACCTGGAAAGGGAGCATAGCATGGGGACATGTATACTCTTTTGTCAGTTGAGAGCGGGTGGCGGGTGGGATACATAAAAAAAAATTGGGAGAGAGAGAGAGAGAGAGGGAGTGAGGATAGAGAAAGAGAGAGAGAGAGAGAGGCGCTAACTTACAAAAATGTTATAAAAAAAACCATTGGCGAAGAAAATAAAATTGGTAGCAGGCCAACCTAGGCTCACATTTGCTCAGACTGAATTGTCAACTGCAAGTAGGTCGGTTTTCATATTCATGATCTCATCAAATCGAATGCCGCAACGCGTCGGCGTGAGAGATATGATGCATTTTTTTCGAATGGTGTGGACTTCGCTTTCAATGTGAAAATGATGGGTCAGGATACATTCTAACAGAAAAGTCGGCGAGGGAAAGTAGGCCTACACTGTGTGTGTGCGTGTGTGAGAGAGAGAGAGAGAAAGAAAGAGAGAGAGGCGCTAACTTTCAATAGAGGAGATAGATAACTTACTTTTTGATAAGATAGTAGTCTCGACGAGATTTTCCAGAAGTTGTGGCGTACGCTTTTTTCACTTCCTGTATGATGTCTCCATATTCCTCCCGTGTTATCAGGTATGTGGTATCCTTTTCTGCCCTTAAATTCCTTAAAAAGTGTTCCCGAGTTTCCATTTTGTACAGGCCCACACTCTACTGATTTACAAAATTTGAATGCGGAACACCACGCAATTCTCTGCCTCACACAAGGAACACACAACACATTTCACTCACTTGTGAACACTTGTTCAGCTTCCTGGCTGATCCTTCCTGACTGGGTGTATTTATAGATTAGGAAATCCATGTAATTGTTGGCGTTTTATTTTAGGAAATACGTGAATTTCCGAACTATTTTAGGAAATTCATGTATTTCCTAAGCTGTTAAGGAATTACATGAATTTCCTAAATGAATCAGGAAATACGCGAATTTCCTAACTTCACGGATTGCCTGTAACATATATATATATATATCTAGATAAATAGAGAGAGAGAGAGATGAGAGAGAGAGTGAGAGAGGTGAGAGAGAGAGAGAGAGAGAGAGAGCAGGTGATACACATTAGATCTGCCTTCGAGAGGGATTGCAATGGTTCCCTCATGCAGCTAATGAAGGGTTTTCATATTTATAATATACATTTTACCATTTTCTTCATCTTCTTGTTCAGTATTTTATATATATATATATATATATATATATATATATATATATATATAATATATATATATATATATATATATATATATATATATTTATATATATATATATATATATATATATAAACTGGTTGATATTTCTAATTCAGGCGTGTGACCATATTGTCGGCGTGAGAGATAGTCCTCACTGTCTTCTCGGCTCTTCTCTCAGGGGAAATCATCCACGACACCGCAAAAACCCCTCCCCTCCCCCATTGCGCATTTGGGAAATCCCTCTGTCCAAGTGGCACTAGTGTATTTTCCTTTTTTTAAAAATGTTTAATCTTTTATTGTTTTTACTGTGTTCAACGTGTAAACATGTGTGTGTGTGTGTGTGTGTGTGTGTGTGTGTGTGTGTGTGTGTGTGCGTGCGTGCGTGCGTGGTGTGTGTGTGTGTGTGTGTGTGTGTGTGTGTGTGTGTGTGTGTGTGTGTGTGTGTGTGTGTGTGTGTGTCCGCTGGCACCAGATATTTTCCGCGTTACATGTCATTATTGACAGACTCTCAACGGATTATGATCAGAGAGAGAGAGAGAGAGAGAGAGGAGAGGAGAGAGAGAGGAGAGAGAGAGAGAGAGGAGAGAGAGAGAGAGACAGACAGACAGACAGACAGACAGACAGACAGACAGACAGGCACATAGACAGACAGACAGGGAGAGAGAGAAAGAGGGAGAGGTCGCCTCTATATGTCAGTGTCTGTGTCTTTGTGTATGGTTAGTGTGTGTGTGTGTGTGTGTGTGTGTGTGTGTGTGTGTGTGTGTGTGTGTGTGTGTGTGTGTGTGTGTGTGTGTGTGAGAGAGAGAGAGAGAGTGTGTGTGTGTTGTGTGTGTGTGTGTGGTGTGTGTGTGTGTGTGTGTGTGTGTGTGTGTGTGGAGAAACCGTTTTCAAACCTAATACACTTTGGTCGCTGAGTAGAATAATACGTGGCATATGAACACAATGTTCTTTTTTTGTTTATTTTTTGTCTTTTGCAAATGGGAATTGCATGAAGGAAATGTTAATGGATAAACAGATGATTAAAGAAAAAAAGAGAAACCTAACAAGGTATTCAAAATCAAAAGGAATTGACGAAGAGGAACTGAGGAATCGCTGAATGAATCTATGAATGCGTGGATGAATACAGACTGAATCAAGGAATGTATAAATGAATGCATGAGAATGAGCGAAAATGAATGTGTCAATGACGCGAATGGATCAACGATGAAGGAATAAACAGGTCAATGTTTGGGCAGTGCAGGGGAGGAAGAAATGGATGAATAAAGCAGATAAATGAACGAATGAAGTTCATAGACCGACCGACCGACCCGACAGACAGACAGACAGACAGGGAGACAGAGTGCAATTGTTTCCACAGGACAGTGTCAATCTATCCGGGTTCTCAACAGAAAAAAAAAATTCGATAGTTTCCATACACACAACGTTGTGCAGTATAATATGAGTTGTAAAT
>CM031629.1:4615743-4630743 GCA_018398815.1 Conus ventricosus | reverse complement strand
GTGTGTGGTGTGTGTGTGTGTGTGTGCATGTGTGTGTGTGTGTGTGTGTGTGTGTGTGTGTGTGTGCATGTGTGTGTGTGTGTGTGTGTGTGTGTGTGTTGGTTGGTTTTTATACGAGTGTGTGTATGTGCGTGCGTGCTTGTATGTGTGTGTGTGTGTGTGTGTGTGTGTGTGTGTGCGTGCGTGCGTGCGTGCGTGCGTGCGTGCGTGCGTGCGTGTGTGTGTGTGTGTGTGTGTGGTGTGTGTGTGTGTGTGTGTGTGTGTGTGTGTGTGTGTAAGTGTGTGTGTGCATGTCTTTTTTAAGGACAAAATCGGCTATGAAAAGCCGTCATCTTTTGTTTTCTGGTTTTAAAAGACCGTCTTCTGTCAGGCTTGGTATTCGGTATGCGATATTGCAAAAAATGCCTAGACTTCGAATGAGCCAGAATCTGGACTGGTTCGTTCCGGATTGGAACGGAAGGAGCTCGGTTCCTCTTCCAGTAGATCTTTACGTGAAGAGAGAGTTGGGAACTAGGTTCCTGCGCTGGAAGCCAGGGAGGAGACTCGTGAGGCTTAACTTGTTCACTCACATCTTAAAAAGAATTTTATTGGGAATTCGCCGGATAACAGCGACAAATAATGGACAAGACGAAACAATCATTGGTGTGTCCCTGTAGATTACAGCGACAAACAATTGGACAAGACGAAACAATCATTGGTGCGTCCCTATTATCTGGTGGGTTAATTCTAACAATTCTTTTTTTTTTGGTCAAATCTGAGCGAACCAGGTTTCAAAGGCAGGTAAGAATTTTATAGTTACTCCGCAAGAGAACAGGGACAAAGAAATCGTTGTTGTTGTTGTTTGTCCCGTAATTCATTTGTCCCTGCTATACGGCGGGTTAACTATCAAACTCTTTGCAAATCTGGTTTCAGTTTCCATCTGCGGTCGCCTCCCTTTCAAACTCGCTCGTTCCTTCAGGTTGCCGCGCTCAGCCCCAGCGCACGACAGATCCGGTGCGCGCACGACAGATCCGGTGTGCCCGCACGACAGATCCGGTGTGCCCGCTCGACAGATCCGGTGTGCCCGCACGACAGATCCGGTGTGCGCCCGACAGATCCGGCGTGCGCTCGACAGATCCGGTGTGCGCTCGACAGATCCTGTGTGCCCGCACGACAGATCCGGTGTGCCCGCTCGACAGATCCGGCGTGCGCTCGACAGATCCGGTGTCCGCACGACAGATCCGGTATCCGCACGACAAATCCGGTGTGCGCTCGACATATCGGTGTCCGCTCGACAGATCCGGTGTCCGCACGACACATCCGGTGTCCGCTCGACAGATCCGGTGTGCGCACGACAGATCCGGTGTGCGCTCGACAGATCCGACGTGCGCTCGACAGATCCGGTGTGCCCGCACGACAGATCCTGTGTGCCGCTCGACAGATCCGGGTGTGCCCGCTCGACAGATCCGGTGCCCGCTCGACAGATCCGGTGCGCGCACGACAGATCCGGTGTGCGCTCGACAGATCCGGTGCGCGCTCGACAGATCCGGTGTGCGCTCGACAGATCCGGTGCCCGCACGACAGATCCGGTGCCCGCACGACAGATCCGGTGTCCGCTCGACAGATCCGGTGTCTGCTCGACAGATCCGGTGTCTGCTCGACAGATCCGGTGTCCGCACGACAGATCCGGTGTCCTCTCGACAGATCCGGTGTCCTCTCGACAGATCCGGTGTCCGCTCCGCTCGACAGATCCGGTGTCCGCTCGACAGATCCGGTGTGGGCTCGAAAAAAATCAGCACGAACATTTGCAAGTGATTTGGCACCGTGAAATAACTGGTTTCGAATCGATAGCTTGCTATGGAAAAAAATGTACTATCGTGGAATATTAAACTAAAGATGTAAACGTGTACTTTCAGATTAAAAAAAAAATGTTGTTGAAATTTGTCTCTCCTTTTTCACGCTGCTTCAGAGTTCATCCCCTTCCACAGCTACACACTGGGTTGTCCCGTCGCCGCCCCAGGAACCGGCAGTCCACAGGGAGCAGTCTATGTCAAGTACGCACAAGGAAATCCAGTGGAGGAGACGCTGCTCTCTTTTGCCGAGTCCGTGCGGAGTGGCCTGGAGTGGCCTAGAGTGGCCTGGAGTGGCCTGCAGCGGTCTTTCTGTTAGTGTGTGGCAGTGGGTACCGTCCATGGTCATCCAGAACCTTGTTCCCGTGTGGGACTGTGGGTCATTTCACTCTGCGAGGTGACCAAGTCTGACCGGGTCGCCGTCGAGAACCTCCCATTGGGGAGGGGGGGGGGGGGGAGTGTGGGGGGGTGCGTGGGGAGGAGGGTTAAAATTCACACACACACACACACACACACACACACACACAAAACTTGGTAGGGTAAAACAGTTGTTCCCTTTGAATCCCGTCCGTGTGGGTTTTTTTTGTGTGTTCTGTTTTGTTTTTTAAACTGGAAGGTAGAGTGAAAATGACGGGTGAAACCGTGGCTGCATCTGCTATAATTTCAGTCGTACCCCTTGCCGACTAAGAAGCAATTATTGGTCATGAAGATATGTGATAGTGCAGAGTTAAACGGAGATTTTGTTTTCTTATATGATGGGGATACAATCGATTGAAAAGTTCTAGTTATGGGGAAAGCTGTGGTTGGGCAAAGGGAAATAATTTTTCTGTCGCTGCCTCGAGTGGCCTTCTCTCTGTCGTCTGTCTGTCTGTCTGTCTGTCTCTCTCTCTCTCTCTCTCGTCTCTCTCTCCTCTCTCTCTCTCTCTCTCTCTCTCTCTCTCTCTCTCTCTGCTGTTGTCGGGCAAAGGGAAATAAGTTTCCTTTCGCTGCTTCAAGTAGCTCTCTCTCTCTCTCTCTCTCTCTCTCTCCTCTCTCTCTCTCTCTCTCTTGCTGTTGTCGGGTAAAGGGAACTAATTTTCCTTTCGCTGTCTCCAGAGGCCTTCTCTCTCTCTGTCTCCCTGTCTCTGTCTGTCTGTCTGTCTCTCTCTCTCTCTCTCTCACTCTCCTCTCTCTCTCTCTCCTCTCTCTCACTCTCTCTCCCTCTCTCCCTCTCTCTCCCTCTCTCTGTCTCTATCTGCCTGTCTGTCTGTCTCTCTCTCACTCTCTCTCACTCTCACTCTCTCTCTCACTCTCTCACTCCTCTCTCTCTCTCTCTCTCTCTCTCTCTCTCTCTCTCTCTCTCTCTCTGTATACGCTTTTGTTTACGTATTATATCTGATTTTTTTATTTCTCTCTCTCTCTCTACAGAATTCTACCAGGTATAGCAGCTGACTTTCCTTCTTGCCATGAATGTTTTTGACATGCACACATTTCTATCTTGCGCACGTGGACCCAACTGGGTCGTCTCGTTGAAATTATTATGGCGAGATATGGCCATGGGAAAAAAAACCCAAAAACGTCAGAGCCAAGGGACGCAATTTATAACAAATGTCAGTCACCCATCAAGAGTGGGTTCTTCGCATTTCTCTCTCTCTCTCTCTCTCTCTCTCTCTCTCTCTCTCTCTCTTGCTCGTTGAGGTGAAGCGGAGAGATTTATTCCCCCGTTTGGATCAACTCTTCACCGTCGGGAGAGCTAGAGAGCAGTGCAAGGACCCAATCGAACGCTGCGCTCTTAGGTTATAAAGTGTGGAGTGGTTTGTCAACACGAAGGTCGTGATTTGGGCTCCCTAACTGCCACCACCACCACCACCATCGCCACCACCTCCACAGCTCTCTTTACCCCCCCCCCCCTTTTTTTTTTTTCCTGCGTATATTGATGTCCACACACAATGACTCCAGGTACTTAAGTCACCCCCGTTCGGCGCAGCTTACGAAATCTGTTCTCTAAAAAGACGTATTGTTTCTTTCTTTCTTTCTTTCTTTCTTTCTACAACTTATTTTTCTTTTTCTTTTTTTTCCCCGTTGCTCTTTGTTTGCATTCTTCATTTCTGAACTCCTAACCGGATATTGGCTGTGATTGTTGTTTCTTTGTTTAATTCTTTCTTTCTTTCTTTTTGGCGGGAAGGTTGAGGGGTTGGGGGGTGGGGGTGGGGTGGGGTGGGGGGTGGGGGTGGGGGAACTGTATGTCTACATCCAAGCTATTAAAAGTGCACATTAAAAAAAAAAGAATAAATAGATTAAAAAAAGAACAACCAGATAGAAGAAAAAGAAACACCCGAAGGTGCTGGGGAGGACCCAGAGAAGCACTGTCTTCACCTGCCTTTAGAGCAGTCCTGTACCACCCTTGGAGGCCTGCGCTGTGTTGACGATGGGTACAGGCACGCACAGGACACTCCATTAAGATATCAAGGGACATAACTGCTCCTGAACAGAGGTAAATTAGACTACAGGATGCAGCTCATAACAGCCTTAAAGTAGCATCCCCATGGGTGTACCAGCCCGTATTTCATGACTGCAGAGCCCACCGGCGAAAAACACCACCCTCCAGCTGCCGAGCACACCCCACAGACCCAACCACCCCTGCCCACGGACAGACGAAGACAGTGCCACTCCAGACACAGCCAAGCTTTCGCCATACGGTCTTATGTGCCCTCAAGAGAGAATCCAAAGTTGTAGTCTTTCCCACTTTCCCATTGTATGTGCGAGCTGTGCGAGTCTGGGAGAGTGTTACATGCGGGTGTGATTTTGTATGTATCTTTCGGTATACTCAATTTACGATTGTACAGTTGGTGTGAGCAAGTTTTGTAAATGATCGTGATCAGTAGAAACGTAACAGCGTCAGTGTGTGTGATTTCATTTTTGTTTCTTGACCTCATTGCAGATAGGTCGGTGGCCTTTGCAATGAAAATTTTCGGAGTTCCGAGTTCTCTCTCCCCTCTCTCTCTCTCTCTCTCTCTCTCTCTCTCTCTCTCTAAAACTGCATGATCACATAGATTCACTTGTTTAAATATGTGAGTCAAACACTACAACAATCATTCGACAAAGTCTTTGTCATTGTCATTGTCATTGTCTCTCTCTGAGCGCGCGCGCGCGCGCACGCGGGCGTTCACATATAATATCATGTGCGTCAGTAGTCACTTAAAAATGACATTTCTTTTTATTTCCTTTTTTTTTGTGTGTGTGTTAATTCTTGATTAATTCTTCGCAAAACTCATTTTTGTCTTCTGAACATGATATTCTAGTTGACAACTTTGGATCTGAACACGCAGATGTAATATGTTTGTGATTAACAGAAAAGAAGCTCTGGTCCTCCACAGCTGTGTGTGTGTGTGTGTGTGTGTGTGTGTGTGTGTGTGTGTGTGTGTGTGTGGTGATCGCTGTGAGCTGTGCCCCCTGGTGCCACTCACCCTGCAGTACCTGGCTGTCTGTGAGACCGACGTGTTGGGCAGCGTGGTGTTGCCGCCAGTGGCTGTGACCTGGTGCCACTCACCCTGCAGTGCCTGGCTGTCTGTGAGACCGACGTGTTGGGCAGCGTGGTGTTGCCGCCAGTGGCTGTGACCTGGTGCCACTCACCCTGCAGTGCCTGGCTGTCTGTGAGACCGACGTGTTGGGCAGCGTGGTGTTGCCGCCAGTGGCTGTGACCTGGTGCCACTCACCCTGCAGTGCCTGGCTGTCTGTGAGACCGACGTGTTGGGCAGCGTGGTGTTGCCGCCAGTGGCTGTGACCTGGTGCCACTCACCCTGCAGTGCCTGGCTGTCTGTGAGACCGACGTGTTGGGCAGCGTGGTGTTGCCGCCAGTGGCTGTGACCTGGTGCCACTCACCCTGCAGTGCCTGGCTGTCTGTGAGACCGACGTGTTGGGCAGCGTGGTGTTGCCGCCAGTGGCTGTGACCCGGTGGACGTCCACCTGTCACCTCCAGCCCCACACTGCGTGGGTGCCAGAACCATGGTCCGGCACCATGGGAGAGGGTGTGTACGTCAGCCATGACGGTCTGGCACTGCGAGTACTGTCGGTGTAGCCTGTGGGACGTGTGTGTCTCCGTGTGTGTGTGTGTGTGTGTGGTGTGTGTGTGTGTGTGTGTGTGTGTGTGTGTGTGCGTGCGTGCGTGCGTGCGTGCGTGCGTGCGTGCGTGCGTGTGTGTGTGTGTGTGTGTGTTGTGTGTGTGTGTGTGTGTGTGTGTGTGTGTGTGTTTCTCCGTGTGTGATCGTGTGTTTCTACGTGTACGACCGTGTGTGTGTGTGTGTGTGTGTGTGTGTGTGTGTGTGTGTGTGTGTGTGTGTGTGTGTGTGTGTGTGTCGTGTGCGTGCGTGCGTGCGTGCGTGTGTGTGTGTGTGTGGTGTGTGGTGTGTGTGTGTGTGTGTGTGTGTGTGTGTGTGTGTGTGTGTGTGTGTGTGTGTGTTTCTCCGTGTGTGAATGTACGTTTCTCCGGGTATGATCGTGTGTTTCTCCGTATATGATCGTGTGTTTTTCTGTGTATGATTGTCTGTTTCTCCATGTATGACTGTGTGTGTGTTTCTCTGTGTATGATAGTACATTTCACCGTGTATGATCGTGTGTTTCTCTGTGTATGATCGTGTGTTTCTCTGTGTATGATCGTGTGTTTCTCTGTGTATGATTGTACGTTTCACCGTGTATGATCGTGTGTTTCTCTGTGTATGATCGTATGTTTCTCCGTGTATGATCGTGTGTGTGTTTTTCTGTGTATGATTGTACGTGTCTCCGTGTATGATCGTGTGTGTTTCCCCGTGTATGATCGTGTGTGTTTCTCTGTGTATGATCGTGTGTTTCTCTGTGTATGATCGTGTGTTTCTCTGTGTATGAAATGGCCAGTTCCGTGTCTGAAAACGACAACACGGACAGGACTCGATCAAAGCTGTCTTGGACATAGTCCACAGACGCTTCTTACATAAGACAGATGAACTCACTGTATGGAGAGACGGCCTTTTTTCATCCCTATCCTGTAGTCAATGGTAGCAACGAGATTTCCTTCCATGTCTCCGACTACGATTGGACTTTCGTGTCGTTGTCCGCTGTGATGCATTGAACTACACTGCCACCTGGACGCTTTTCTCTCTCTCTCCCCTCTCTCTTCTCTCCCTCTCTCTCTCTCTCTCTCTCTCTCTCTCTCTCTCTCTCTCAAGCACTGGTTGTCCTGAATGGAATACCGGTGAATGTGAAATATTAAAAGAATTCATTTTCAGTTTCAGTCGAGATAAAAAAAAAAATCGAAAACTGTCTCCATTTAAAAAAAAAAAACTTGCAACACCGATAAACTTTCTCAGTTCAATCTCCGAACACATCTCCTTAAGTCAACCTCCTATAATTGATCTGTGTCAAACAGAAATCTCTCCTGAGAATTCCAGCGAGGACTTGTCCTCTCTTTCACACTCCCGTTTCTTGTTGAACCCTGTCTCAGAGATAGATGTGCAGATACATAATAAACTGTATGTTTGCTGGTGTCTGTAGACACATCATTATATCTATGCTGTATGGATGGATTCATGTATATCAATCTGTGCTGGTTTATGTTCATGGGTGTGCATACATGTATAAATGCGGAAAAAAGATAAAAACAAAAAACAAACATATAAAGGTGTCGTAACTCTATCCCCCAACCGCTTCATGTGGTTAGTCTGTCGACGACGAACACAACCTAAAGCCAAGGAAGGAAAAGTCTTCTGTTATTACCAAACGCACTCCGCCTAAAGTGTCGCCGTTCTCTCTACACGACCGCCGAAGAACAATCCAGTTCCATAACCATTTACCTGTTTAGAACAGAGAGTCTTTCGGCTCGAACAGACTTTGACCTCCACGTCTGCAAATGACCTGTTCCCCTGATACCATCAACTCTGTGACTGAAGATGTCAAAAGTGCAGCAAAAACAATGAACTATGAATGAACATGCGCGACAAGTTCAATTTATTTGTAATAATTAAGAGGATCTCAAATATACAGCTAGAAACGATGAGAGAGAAAAACAACAACTACTCCTGAAAGAAAACAACAATGTTAAGACCGAGTTAGATTCATTACAGTCTGAAATGAAGAAAGTACACACACTCGTGAGAGAGAGAGAGAGAGAGAGAGAGAGAGAGAGAGACAGAGAGAGACAGAGACACAGAGAGACAGAGACAGAGAGAGACAGAGAGAAAGAGACAGAGAGAGAGAGACACAGAGGCAGAGACAGAGAGAGAGACACACAGACAGACAGACAAAGACAAAGGCAGGACGGTTGGGGGGGGGGGGGGGGGGGGGAAGAAAGAAGCGGCTGCCAAAAGCCGAACGGTCCAGTTGATAGACCTGTGTCACGTACCACTCACTGCTCTCCATAGTCACGCCTAAACTTGCGTTATGTCTAGTGGGACGTGACAGTGAACTGCACTGTTGGCTGCACACCAACAATGACCGCGCCAAGGTCCAGCTTGATTAAGGAGTCGAGTATGGTATAGACCGGCGCAATTAGATTGTTTTGAGAATTTTTCATTGTCGCTGAAAAAAAGTGGATTCTCCTCCTTGTCTTTCCTATGGCCATCAAAGTACAAGCCAGGTGGTTTGTACGCAGACAGATGATTAAAATCAAAGGCATGGGACTATTTTCACCTGACGCAAAGATAAGGTCACGAGTGAGTGCAAAGGCCTGATATGTGACGTCAACCAAAGGGGAACTTCATCCCTTTGAAGTTTGTAATTTCATCAGTAAAAACCCCCCCCAAAAAAAGGGAAAAAAACTGGTGGAGATTTAAGTTTTTTCCTTGATCCCGATGGGTTTAAACATTAAAACCCGGATCAAATTTTCGTAGGCTTCAACACGCTTACATTGCGGTAATTATGTGTAAGTGCCCCTCCTAATTGGGCGTGTGGCCCCTTTCACCCGCCCTTGAGAGGGGACGCCCTTTGCCAAAGAGGAGTTCTGAATTGACACGTCAGAGTAATCCGAGCCGCAAAAAAAGAGTTTAGCGGACTTCAGTTTTAATTCGAGTCTGTTTAGTGTATAGAAAAAAACCCTTGTGGTGGTATGGATTGATTCGTAGATAAAGATCTAAGGTTCGAGAAAAATTTTACACCCCTTTTTTACTCTCACAAAAAAAAAAAAGAAAAAAAAAAAAAAAATCGATCACCCCCCAGACTGGAACTGTGTAACAGAAATTGCTGAACGTGATGTCCCCCCCCCCCCCCCCCCCCCCCCCCCCCCCCCCCCCCCCCCCCCCCCCCCAAAAAAAAAAAAAATATATTTATCTAATATACAAATGGCAAATTCTGTCTGCGTGCGTGTGTGGTGGGTCTGTGTGCTATGACTAAAAAAACGGCTCAACCGATTGAAATTTGAATTTTGGCAGGTAGTCTGTTGGCCCCGGGTGGTTTTGGGCTAATCTTAAAAAAAAAAACGTTAAAAACCGTTAAAAAAACTGTTATAACGGTTTCAAGCTCTTTTTCCTCTGTTTTCAAAAAGGGCCGTTGGACATTGCCCAGGTACAGGAACTTCTTTTAAAAATTAAAACCCGTTATTTGGCAGTTAAAAAACTTATTTATAACAGTTAAAAACCTTTTTAAAA
The DNA here is from genome assembly GCA_018398815.1 of Conus ventricosus. Taxonomy (NCBI): domain Eukaryota; kingdom Metazoa; phylum Mollusca; class Gastropoda; order Neogastropoda; family Conidae; genus Conus; species Conus ventricosus. The sequence goes on along the minus strand of CM031629.1, from coordinate 4,621,322 downwards.
ACAAAAAACCCTATAAAAAAAACTGTTTAGAACCCGTTTCTTAAAATTTTTAGAGGTACGTCTTTTGTGCCCCAAGGTGGTTTTGGACAAACTCTAAAAAAAAATAAAACGTTAAAAAACCGTTACAAACTTTTTAAAACGGTTTCAAAGAATTTTTTCCTTGTTTTTTCTAAAAGGGCCGTTGTGGACATTGCACGGGTTTCTCAAAACCGGGGGACACCCCGAGAAATTTGGGTATTGGACAGTTTCTACGACAGTTATTTAGGGGCCGTTAAAACCGTTAACAACACGTCCCCCCTAAAAACGACAAAAATACCATCTTTTATGATGTTGGCGGCAAAGGGAGTCGTCGGGATGCCACCCCAAATTGGCGGTCTAGGGAAAAACTGTGGTAAACGGGTTTCATTCGATAGTTTTTTGCCCGTTATTTATCATCTTTAAAAAAGCGTTTTTTAAAATTTTTAGCCTTTCTTGATGAAATTGGCATACAGGTGAGTTTTAAAGCTGAATAATGTATACAACTTCACAAACCCGAAAAAAATTGACCGAAAAACCGTTTTATATAATTTAGCCCTTTTTTTGATTAAATTCGGTATAAAGATGCATTTTTAAACCGCTGAAAAATGTTTACACTTACACAAACCGAAACTTAAAAAATTGACCGTTAAAAACCGTTTTATAAAATTTTAACCTTTCTTGATGAAATTCGGTATACAATGCGTTTTTACACGCGAAATAAATTACAATTTACACGACAAAAAATTTTAAAATTGGGGTTTAAAAAAAACCTTTAAAAGATCCTTTTTTTTCTAAATTTAGACTTTCTTGATGAAATTTGGTTACGGTGAAGTTTTAAATGTGAACAATGATATAAACTTACACGCCAAATTAAAAGGGCCGTTAAAAACCATTATTTTTTAAAAATTTAGCCCATTTTTGATGAAATTCGGTATACAGACCCGTTTTACACGCTAACAATGGTATACAACTACCAAACGGAAAATTTAAAAATTTGCCTTTTAAAAAAAAACCGTTTTTATAAATTTAGACCTTTCTGATGAAATTCGGATTACAGATGCATTTTTAAATCTAAAACAATGATTACAATTTAACAAAAGAAACTTAAAATTGAGCGTTAAAAACCTTTAAAGACCCTTTTTTTTCTAAATTTAGCCCTTTATTGATGAAATTTGGTTACAAGTGAAGTTTTAAATGCTAAAATAATGTAACAATTACACGCCAAAACAAAAAATTTGCTGTTAAAGACCGTTATTATATAAATTTGGGCCCCGTTTGAGAAATTCGGTATCGATGCATTTTTTCACGTGAACAATGATATAAAATTTTACAGAACAAAATTAAAATTGAGCGTTAAAAACCTTTTTAAGATCCGTTATTTCAAAAATTTAGATCTTTCTTGATGAAATTTGGTATCAGGTGTAGTTTTAAATGTAAACAATGATATAAAACTTACAAAACCGAAATGGAAGAGCCGCCTTCTACAACTTGCCTGGGGAACCCTCATCTCTAGGACCCGACTTGCCTGACTTCTGTATTATCTGGTGGCTTGCAACCCCAGAAACCCCAGGCAACTGGGGAAAAACCTCTTCAGAGCCCCATTTGCTGAAGTTTTTCCTTTTCCCAAGTCCGAAGAGTGTCGTTTAAAGCGCGTACACAGTCCCATCTACAACGAGTTTTATTGTGTTTGCCCCAAAACCTTTCCCTTCTTGGGGGGAAAGGGTTCAGGGAATTTGGGGATCCCAACAGTCACACAACGAAAAACTTTGCCTCGGAATATACTGCGAGACCAATTACGACATATGCATCGGGCGCAGCTGATGATCGTGAAGAAGTACAGGCCCTTTACCAGAGGATGAAGAAAAGTTTTGGAAGGTTAAAACAGAGGGGATCCCCCCAGCAAGCGAAAAATAATGTTCCTTGTGCCCATGAGGGACGGAAAGACCATCCTGAATCTGATCCTAAACGGAAATTGCCCCAAAGGGCAAAATAGTGCTGCCACTGTTCCCAGTGACATTGCCGCTACTTTTTTGCCAGGTGGGGGACAGTACTAGCATTTAAGGTCCCTCTGGATGCCGACAGAAAAAAACGCCAACTCCCCGTAAAGCGTGGGCAACGTTGGCCAAAGCATAAAAGGGTTTGCAACCTTTAAAATTGTGAACCCCCATGCCCACAAGCTTTCTAGGGCCCTTGGTTTAAAGCTGCAGGACTCACCAAAAGACGGGCCAATGGGGGGACCCCAACGTGTTCTGGGGGGATTCGGGAGACCTCCCTGTCGCCCTCAATGGACCAGACCCACTTTTTCAACCCCTGTCTAAAGAAGTGGCGGAGCATGATTGTTAAAGTCTAACCCCAATTGAGATCCCACTGTCGGAAACCCCCAGACAGCCGTTCGCCAACTTTGCTTGACTTGGGAATGGTGCCATTGAGTTTTTTCCCAGTACTATTTTGGTCCCACCAGCATATGCCAGTTTTATGATACCCAGGGGTCTGATAGAAACGTTCCCCGGGATCTTCATGTCATGTGCAGATGACTGGTCAGCGGAAAGGGCATAATTCCCCCCTGAAGGGGGACTGTAAACAGGCAAAACAGAAAAATCGTAGGTGACTGTCCTGGAAGGAAAATTGTACAGATTGTTGAAGAATGATGATGAGGGAGTCCTTTACCCACGAAACCCCTGAACTCGATTGAGTTTTCTGGACTTCCACGCATAAAACTGTTGCGAAATCGGGGAGTTTCCTGTCATTCCCCCTCACTGGACCGCAAAGGTGTTAAGGGCCCCCAATGTGTCTTCCCGGGATGCACAGGAACTTGTAGAAGCGAAAATATCTGTGGCCCCCACAAAGGTGAACCGGTGCTGCCCCCCAAAATTCTCGGAATCTTGGACTCACCCTGCCATTCCGTTTGATGGCTTCATTTCCCACGAAACCAGCTTTCGCCTGAAAACTCAAAGCCGGGTGACATTTTTTTTCCCCTTGGGGCAGACTGACCGTTCCGTGTTTTAACAGGAATGTTCTACGTTGCGCTCCGAAATGGAAAGCGAAACATGTATATTGCGCAAACAGGGGGGGACCAAATGTTGTTACCCAGAGGCCCTCAATGACATGATACATCGTGAAAATGCAATCTTTTCACAGAGTTGTCATGTTTGGGGTTGGGTTTAACGCCCTGCCCAAATCAAGGAAAATGAGTGGCTGGTCCCTACATTAGCCCGACCGTGGGGACAGGGTGGACTCGGGGTGAAAACCTGGTCATTTTGGGAAAAAATTTTCCCCGTTTTTAAAATTTTAAAGACCCAGCCAGGTTTTGAAACCACGACCTTTGGATTGGTCCAGCGCCTTTCCACTGGTTATGGCGGGGCCCCCCCAAAAGTTTTATTTTGGAGACTTCAAACAGGAATTGGAAAGATCGGTTAAATTCACAAAGTAAGGCATTTATGGGCGTGCTGTATTTCGAAAAAACATTCGTGAGGGGAAAAAGTTGGAGGGAAAAAAGGGAGTGGGGTCCGAAGAAATTTTGGGGGAAATAGATAGGAGGAGGTGGGGCATTTTGGTTCGCATGGGAAAAAACGAAAAAACCCAAACTGAATTTTATTGTATTGTCTTTTTAAATGGTGAGGGAAAGGGGGGCCCGAAAAAAATTGTAAAATATACCCCAGCGAAACCGGGTACACCGGGTATTAAAAAAATAAAAGAATGAATAAATAATTAAACAAAAAAAATAAAAAATAAAGGAAATAAGAATGAATGAATGAATGAATAGATAAAGAAATAAAAAAATTCAAATTTTTAAAAGAGAAAAAAAATCATGGCACTTTGGGGGCGGACCTGAGTTATGTGTTTGATATTATTTATATAATATATTTTATATATATATTTATATATATATATTTATATATTATATTTATTATATATTATTTAAAAATGCCTAAAAAAAAATTTTTTTTAAGTGCTAAACCCCTTATAATATATTTGTATGTAGTATACGTACGAGGGGGGGCTACTGATTCCCCGTGTAGTGCCCTGTTTTTGGTGACCAGCGTTTGTCTTTAAGTCTATCAGAAAAGTGGATAGACGTAAAAGAAAGACACCAACCCCAAGCGTTGTTTTCCTAGCATGCAAGATCTAGTTGCAAAATGGACGATGCAGGCGGGGAAAACTAAAAATCTTGAATAAAGTTAGCGAACCCCCCGGATCGTGGACAAGCGAGTCACAAGACAAAACACGACGGTTTCACCTCTTAGGCTTCTTCGGGCAGATACGAAGAAATTGGGCAACGAAAAATTTACTTAGCTTTTGGGTGTTCAGAGTTCAGCGCAAGGAAGGCGTTTTTATGAGCGGTGACACCACACACGCGCGCGCGCACACACACACACTCAATATGCACACACCCCACCAAAAAAAAAAACACACACACACGCACGCCGCACACACACACACACACACACCACCACACACACACCCACAAACCCCCACGCAGACGCACGCACGCCGCCGCACGCAACAACATGCTGCACACGACACCATGCATGCACACAGCCGCACAACACATGATGAACCAAAACACACAACGCGCCCCGCGATAGTTATTTGTTATTTTTTTCTTTCTATAGTAGATTCTCAAAAATCACGGGGTCGGGAAATCACGAGATGTGTGGAAAAAAAGGGAGAGGGGGGGGGGGGGGGGGGTGGAGGGGGATGATTGTTCAATGGTATTGTGTTTGAATGTATTTTGGGGTGGCAGTGTTCGAAATTCTTTCTGAAAAAAAAAACTTTGAGAAGTTAAAAAAAAAAAAAAAAAAAAAAAAAAAAAAAACAAAGGCATCATTTGGATGGGAGGTTGTGACAACCCCCCGTAAAGGTGGGTGATTGAGGTCTCAAAGCAAAAAATGACTGAGCGCCCAGCGAAAACGTGACCCAACCCTTTTATCTTCTTTTCCCAGCCCGGGCCCTCAGCCCCGGGAGCTGTGTGATGTTAAGAAGTAAGGAAAGGGATCCCGGCGCACCCAAATCACGCTTCGAAAAAATCCCCCACTGGGTGTTTTCGGGTGGGCATGCGGCGAGTCTTCAGGGTGGGCATGCGTCGAGTCTTCGGGTGGGCCCTGCGGCGAGTCTTTGGGGGGGCATGCGGTGAGTTTCGGGTGGGCCCTGCGGCGAGTCTTGGGGTGGGCCTCGGGAGTTTCGGGTGGGCCATGCGGCGAGTCTTTTGGGGGTGGGCCATGCGGGGTCTTCAGGGTGGGGCCCGCGGCGAGTCTTGGGGGGGGGCCATGCGGCGGGGTCTTCGGGTGGGGCCCTGCGGCGAGTCTTAGGGTGGGCATGCGTGAGTCTTCAGGGTGGGCCATTCGGCGGTCTTCGGGGTGGGCCCTTTCGGGCCCAGTCTTCAGGGTGGGCCCTGCGGGGGAGTCTTCAGGGGGGGCCCTGCGGCGGTTTCAGGGTGGGCCATGCGGCGAGTTTCGGGGGGGCCATGCGGTGAGTCTTCAGGGTGGGCCTGCGGCGAGTTTCAGGGGGGCCCTGCGGTGATCTTAGGGTGGGCCATGCGGGGTCTTCAGGGGGGGCCATGC
>CM031629.1:4603243-4610743 GCA_018398815.1 Conus ventricosus | reverse complement strand
ACGTGATTGGATGAAACGTAATTAGACCAAACGTGACTGGATAAAAGGTAACTTCTTGAAACGTGATGTGGCGAAAACTGGCTCAACCAAGACTATTTGGCCGTGAACTTTCGCCTCAAAGCATTTCGCCATAGGAAAATGACACGATTCATGACTTTTAGCAACGTTATCAATTGAAACAGGGAAGACAAGTTTTCATGGCGTAACTTTTCTCCCTCTGCACCGGAAAAAGATTATGTTGATAGGTAGGCCAACATCACGACGATCAATGACGGGGGGGTGTTGCATGGGGATTGATTGCAAGTTAATGAATATGTTCCACATCAGCTAGACTCAAGACACGCGAACCAAGAACAACATTTTGGCCCGTAAACTACAAGCACGTCAATCTTCCGCTGGCCTTTACGGACTATTTTAATATCATCAAAGAAGACCATGTTACCTTATTCACACCTGTCTACAGAGTAGGGCGGACTTTCAGATTGAATACAATGGTCTTCCTCTGAGGGAGAATGAAAATTAAAATGATGTCTTTCTTTCGAACAGTTTGATTTCACGGTCGATTAAGATCTACACTTCTCGGGCTGTGCTTTGTACGTGTTATGTTTCATGTGACGTTTATTCACCAAATGACGTTTGCGCGAATTGCGTCATGATTTCGGGAGGTCGCTCTCTTCAATGTACCAGAATAAAGGTAGAAGGTGCCAGAAGCATTAAGAAATTGTCTCTTGCATGTTCTGAGAGGTTTAATCTATAATAACGTGTGATGTTTGTTATTCGATCCATATCCGGAAAATCCGGCGAAACTCCATGGGTTAAATCCATGGGGTGAAAATCCACGGGACGAAAATCCACAGGGCTAGACTCAGTGTTATGAAATCCATGGCGCGGAACCCACAGGGCGAAATTCCATGGGTGAAAACCAAGGGCGAAGCTCCACTGGGCGAAATTCCATGAGGCGGAAGTAAGCAGAGGCGAAAATCCACGACCCTGTCTTCACAGGATTCCTGGTCGTCGTTAGTCAGGGTAAAGGTAAAGCGATCAGGGAGAGGAGATGGGCATGCCTTCACAACGCTGGACCTGACAGAAGCAGAGATAACAGACCTTGGACTCCAAATTTATAACCTGATGGAAGAACCCGTTACGGAAGCTTCTTTCTTTCTTCCTTCCTTCCTTTCTTTCTTTCTTTCTTCCTTCCTTTCTTTCTTGTCCTTCGTTCTTTTTCCTCTTCTTTCTTCCTTTCTTCCTTCCTTCTTTCGTTCTTGTTCTTTTATCTTCCTCTTCTTTCTTCCTTTCTTTCTGTCTTCCTTTCTTCCGTCCTTCCTTCTGTTCTTTTCTGTCTTCCTTTCTTTCTTCCTTGTTCTTTCTTCCTTTTTTATCTTCCTCTCCTTTCTTCCTTTCTTTCTGTCTTCCTTTCTTCCTTCCTTCTTTTCTTTCTTTTTTTTCTTTTTTCATTGCTTTCTTTCTTTCTTTCTTTTTTTTTCTATTCATTTTTGTTTCCGTAGCTGTCATCTATTTTGCCCCCCTCAGAAGCATCACTCAAACGTCGCCCTTTTCAGGTCATCTACACAGAGCCACACCCACCACGTTCATCATGCCGCAGCCCCTAGCCACCAGCAGCAGTTGACTGTGAGCAATCAATTTCAAATCACCATGAGGCTCCCCGTCAGCGGAAACCCTGCCCTGCCTCCAAATCTCTTCAGGCGGTGTTCAGATGGCGAGATGGCATTGCAGCGAACACCAAGGGAGAGGTGGCAGCTCTAGCTCTCCCTTGAGGAACACTGATGTGAGAGGTCAGTGTCAGGCGGCGCAGCGAACCTTCCAGCCATGACGGCGGGTCTCGCCTGTGTCGCCGGGGTACGGCTCCTGGAGACCTTCTTCTTCCTAAAATACTGGTTCACTCAAAAACGAGTAGGTCACCAGCGCGCATGTTAAAAAGTAAAACAAAATAACATAAAATAGTGCGACTCGGTCTGTTGGCCCCTGGAGCAAATTTGGCAACAAGGGGTCGCACTCGATATTCAAGAAGTTAAAAGCAATGGCCAGATTCAGACCCAGCTAACCATAAAATATCTGGGAAGTTAAAATAGAAAATCGTCAATATGCAGATCTCAAGACTGTCGAATCAATTTGCTTTTTAAATGAGACTGCATTTGCGGCAGTCTTGATGGCACCCGGCAGTGAGTTCCACAGGCGTACAGAACTAGGATAAAATGAATGTAAGTGGCTGTCAATATTTGATGCAGGTATGGTATAACATTGACCGCCACTCCTGGTGCTACTTTTATTCAATACTAGTTGTTCCATTGGAATACCAATTAGTTTAGCTCTGCCTTTGAAGAAGATATTAAGTTTGATAAAAGCTCTTCTCTCTTCTAAGGGTTTCCATTCTAATTTCCTCATGTTCTTCCTAGTATTCCCCTTCTCTCTGATATGGTTCCCTGTTACGAACCGTGCTGCTCTCTTCTGAATCTTTTCGAGGTTATCAACGTCCTTTAGATGGTAAGGATCCCAGACTGAGCAACCATATTCCAGTACTGGTCTAACCAGTGTTTTGTAGCAGTCGTCTTTAACCTTTTGGGGGCAGTCGTTGATATTCCTGTATAAGAAAGCTAAGATGTTATTTGCTTTCTTACATACTAAATTGTAATGTTCTTTCCATTTGAGACGACTATCTATAATCACGCCTAAATATTTTGCAGCATTGGCTTCTTTAAGAATAGTATTATGAAAAGAATATTCTGATCTAGTTGGTGAGCGTTTATTAGATATACGCAACACTTGGCACTTCTGGGGATGAAATTCCATTTTCCAAGTTCTTTCCCACTCTTGTAAACCGTTTAGATCTTCTTGTGGAATGCGTGTATCATTCTTTCTTCTGATTGTTCTATATACTAAGCTGTCATCTGCAAAAAGCCTTATAGTAGTTCCAGGAGAGAGATTTCTACTTATGTCATTTATATAAATTAAGAAAAACAAGGGCCCCAGAACAGTTCCCTGTGGTACACCTGACAAGACTGGTTTACAATGGGATGACGACCCTTCCACAACAACTTTCTGCGTTCTCCCAACGAGGAATGATCTAGCCCATTTTAGCAAAGAACCGCCAATGCCGATGTGTTCTAATTTAAGCAGCAGGCCCTCATGGTCAACCTTATCAAAGGCTTTGGAAAAGTCTAATAAAATTGCATCTATTAGCTGTCTGTTGTTAAGACAGTTATTAAAATCATTGAGAGTTGTTATAAGTTGAGTCTCGCAACTCCTTCGCTGTCTAAAACCATGCTGGGCGTTATTTAAGAAGTCATATTTGTCAAGATGATCCATTATGCTACTATATATTATGTGTTCAAGTAGTTTTGCTGATATGGATGTAAGAGATGCAGGTCTATAGTTCTCTGCTTTTGTTTTGTCACCCTTTTTTAATAAAGGAACAATGCTCACATCTCGCCACTCATCAAGTATTACTCCCTGGTCCAGTGAAGCTTGGTAAAGTTGTTGGTATACCTCACTCAATTCATTGGCGCATAATTTTAAGAGCTTGCCAGGAACGCCATCAGGACCAGTAGCTTTGTTTTCATTGATGTTGGTCAGTAACTTAAATACTCCTGCTTTGTTTACTTTGATGTTTTGCATTTCAGGGAGTTTATCATCATCCTTTAACGTTAATTAAAGGCTTGGGATTTGAGAAAACCGAACAAAACTGCTTGTTTAGTAAATTTGCTTTCCCTTCAGGGTCCTGTATTAGGTTATTCTGGTTGTTTCTCAGGTCTGGAATCCCAATGTTGTCCTGTCTCTTACTCCTTATGTAAGACCATAATTTCTTGTTTGGATAATCACCTTCTGATGTGGGGCGATCGGCGATGGAGCGCTGCCTGACTGCGATTACCCGTGGCCTGGGATACCATACTTTCCAGCCGGGCTTGTGGCGCGCCCTCACATGGTTGGGCTGAAAAAAAAATCACCCTATCGGCCGTAGTCTGCGTGGACCACAGAATAGAAAGGGACTCGTGCAGCGCTCCAGCGACCTTCATCCTGCTCCCTCTTTGAGGCGGCCTCGCGCGGCACAGGACCATCACCACCCGAGGACGAAGAAAGCCGCCTTGTAGCCCTGAAGACAGGCCTTTTAAGAGGAGGGAAAGAGGCGAAGTAAACCGACGCCCATCGTCGGTCGACCAACACCTGAACGTGGACCCACAAGGAACCAGCAGAGCTAGGACAGCGACCTGAACGTGGACCCACAAGGAATCAGCAGAGCTAGAACAGCGACCTGAACGTGGACCCACAAGGAACCAGAAGAGCTAGGACAGCGACCTGAACGTGGACCCACAAGGAAGCAGCAGAGCTAGAACAGCGACCTGAACGTGGACCCACAAGGAACCAGAAGAGCTAGGACAGCGACCTGAACGTGGACCTACAAGGAACCAGCAGAGCTAGGAAAGCGACCTGAACGTGGACCCACAAGGAACCAGCAGAGCTAGGACAGCGACCTGAACGTGGACCCACAAGGAACCAGAAGAGCTAGGACAGCGACCTGAACGTGGACCCACAAGGAACCAGAAGAGCTAGGACAGCGACCTGAACGTGGACCCACAAGGAACCAGCAGAGCTAGGACAGCGACCTGAACGTGGACCCACAAGGAACCAGAAGAGCTAGGACAGCGACCTGAACGTGGACCCACAAGGAACCAGAAGAGCTAGGACAGCGACCTGAACGTGGACCCACAAGGAACCAGCAGAGCTAGGACAGCGACCTGAACGTGGACCCACAAGGAACCAGAAGAGCTAGGACAGCGACCTGAACGTGGACCCACAAGGAACCAGAAGAGCTAGGACAGCGACCTGAACGTGGACCCACAAGGAACCAGAAGAACTAGGACAGCGACCTGAACGTGGACCCACAAGGAACCAGAAGAGCTAGGACAGCGACCTGAACGTGGACCCACAAGGAACCAGCAGAGCTAGGACAGCGACCTGAACGTGGACCCACAAGGAACCAGAAGAGCTAGGACAGCGACCTGAACGTGGACCCACAAGGAACCAGAAGAGCTAGGACAGCGACCTGAACGTGGACCCACAAGGAACCAGCAGAGCTAGGACAGCGACCTGAACGTGGACCCACAAGGAACCAGAAGAGGTAGGACAGCGACCTGAACGTGGACCCACAAGGAACCAGAAGAGCTAGGACAGCGACCTGAACGTGGACCCACAAGGAACCAGAAGAGCTAGGAGAGCGACAGACGACGGCCCTTACACGGTACCAGCCGCACTGTTGCCAACGACAACAACCGCCACAGAGCATGCAGACTTCAGTCTGCGAGAGATCTTGTCCTTAAGAGGCTACGGCCGACTGGACGTTCAAATCCCACCGTCCGACCGGAACCTGTACTGATGCTGCAGCCATCAGCAGAATACCGAACATGACTTAACACCTTGACTGACAGCAATAGTAGCATGACTTAACCCCTTGACTGACAGCAATAGTAGCATGACTTAACCCCTTGACTGACAGCAATAGTAGCATGACTAAACCCCTTGACTAAAAGCAATGGTAGCATGACTTAACCTCTTGACTGACAGCAATAGTAGCATGACTTAACCCCTTGACTGACAGCAATAGTAGCATGACTTAACCCCTTGACTGACAGCAATAGTAGCATGACTTGACCCCTTGACTGACAGCAATAGTAGCATGACTTGACCCCTTGACTGACAGCAATAGTAGCATGACTTAACCCCTTGACTGACAGCAATAGTAGCATGACTTAACCCATTGACTGACAGCAATAGTAGCATGACTTGACCCCTTGATTGACAGCAATAGTAGCATGACTTAACCCCTTGACTGACAGCAATAGTAGCATGACTTAACCCCTTGACTGACAGCAATAGTAGCATGACTTAACCCCTTGACTGACAGCAATAGTAGCATGACTTAACCCCTTGACTGAATGCAATAGTAGCAGGATTTAACCCCTTGACTGACAGCAATAGTAGCATGACTTAACCCCTTGACTGACAGCAATAGTAGCAGGACTTAACCCCTTGACTGACAGCAATAGTAGCATGACTTAACCCCTTGACTGACAGCAATAGTAGCATGACGTAACCCCTTGATGGACAGTGATAGTAGCATGACTTAACCCCTTGACTGACAGCAATAGTAGCATGACTTAACCCCTTGACTGACAGCAATAGTAGCATGACTTAACCCCTTGACTGACAGCAATAGTAGCATGATTTAACCCCTTGACTGACAGCAATAGTAGCATGACTTAACCCCTTGACTGACAGCAATAGTAGCATGACTTAACCCCTTGACTGACAGCAATAGTAGCATGACTTAACCCCTTGACTGACAGCAATAGTAGCATGACTTAGCCCCTTGACTGACAGCAATAGTAGCATGACTTAACCCCTTGACTGACAACAATAGTAGCATGACTTAACCCCTTGACTGACAGCAATAGTAGCATGACTTAACCCCTTGACTGACAGCAATAGTAGCATGACTTAACCCCTTGACTGACAGCAATAGTAGCATGACTTAACCCCTTGACTGACAGCAATAGTAGCATGACTTAACCCCTTGACTGACAGCAATAGTAGCATGACTTGACCCCTTGACTGAATGCAATAGTAGCAGGACTTAACCCCTTGACTGACAGCAATAGTAGCATGACTTAACCCCTTGACTGACAGCAATAGTAGCATGACTTAACCCCTTGACTGACAGCAATAGTAGCATGACTTAACCCCTTGACTGACAGCAATAGTAGCATGACGTAACCCCTTGATGGACAGTAATAGTAGCATGACTTAACCCCTTGACTGACAGCAATAGTAGCATGACTTAACCCCTTGATTGACAGCAATAGTAGCATGACTTAACCCTTGACTGACAGCAATAGTAGCATGATTTAACCCCTTGACTGACAGCAATAGTGGCATGACTTAACCCCTTGACTGACAGCAATAGTAGCATGACTTAACCCCTTGACTGACAGCAATAGTAGCATGACTTAACCCCTTGACTGACAGCAATAGTAGCATGACTTAGCCCCTTGACTGACAGCAATAGTAGCATGACTTAACCCCTTGACTGACAGCAATAGTAGCATGACTTAACCCCTTGACTGACAGCAATAGTAGCATGACTTAACCCCTTGACTGACAGCAATAGTAGTAGGACTTAACCCCTTGACTGACAGCAATAGTAGCATGACTTATCCCCTTGACTGACAACAATAGTAGCATGACTTAACCCTTTGACTGACAGCAATAGTAGCATGACTTAACCCTTTGACTGACAGCAATAGTAGCATAGTCACGGAGCCACCGTGAGTTCAGTGCCCCCTGTCTAGAGTATGGGAACACGTCCGTTCCGTGACAAGTCCTCATGGACTTGGCCCGTGATGACCGCTTGGATTCAATCTCATCATCACATGGGCCTGGAAGTGAAGAGGAAATGCGAAGAGCAGTTGACCAGGGAGAACAGGGAAT
>CM031629.1:4592153-4595643 GCA_018398815.1 Conus ventricosus | reverse complement strand
ACAGGGCGAAAGGACATTAGCACAGGGTGAAAAGACATTAGCACAGGGCGAAAGGACATTAGCACAGGGCGTAAGGACATTAGCACAGGGTGAAAGGACATTAGCACAGGTTGAAAGGACATTAGCACAGGGTGAAAGGACATTAGCACAGGGCGAAAGGACATTAGCACAGGGCGAAAGGACATTAGCACAGGGTGAAAGGACATTAGCACAGGGCGAAAGGACATTAGCACAGGGTGAAAGGACATTAGCATAGGGTGAAAGGACATTAGTACAGGGTGAAAGGACATTAGCACAGGACGTTAGGACATCAGCACAGGGTGAAAGGACATTAGCACAGGTGAAAGGACATTAGAACAGGTCATTGTTCGTTGATGACCTGACGGCACTGTCATAGACGAACAGTTGCACCTATTCCCTCGCTACAACCTTTTCTATTCCCTCTCTCTCTCTCCTCTCTCTCTCTCCTCTCTCTCTCTCTCCTCTCTCTCTCTCTCTCTCTCTCTCACACACACACACACACACACACACACACACACACACACACACACAGTAACACACACACACACACACACACACACACACACACACACACACACACACACACAACACACACAGAGTAACACACACACACACACACACACACACACACACACACACACACACACACACACAGAGTAACACACACACACACACACACACACACACACACACACACACACACACACACAGAGAAATGGAAGTTAATGCGTCACTTGTACTGTCACTGGTAAACGGAAAGTACTCGCTTTCCCTTAATATCGCCACACAGTAGTGACTCTTCAAACTGCCCGTTTTGCCGTTAACAAGTCAGTGGAACATGTCCATTTCCCCCCCGAACCTTCCCCAAAGCTCTGTACACTGCTTGTAGTCTCATGGAAAGGCTGAAAATAGTCACTTCTATTTTAAACTTCCTCTCACATAATGATTCTCTACAGTACCTACACACTTACTTCCCTTTCAACTTCGTTCTGCCCGTTAGCAAGTAGGTGGAGAACATTCACTTTCACCTAACCTGCTCAAAAGCTTTCTACACTGCTTGTAGTCTTATGGGGAGGTTGAAAACGTTCACTTTTATTTAAACTTCCTCTCACACAATGATTCTCGATAGTACTTACACACTCACTTCCCTTACATCGTTCTGCCGTTGACATGTTTGTGGAAAATGTTCACTTTCACCTACCCTGCTCAAAAGCTTTCTACACTGCTTGTAGTCTTATGGGGAGGTTGGAAGCGTTCACTTTTATTTAAACTTCCTATCACACAATGATTCTCCATAGTACTTACACACTCACTTCCCTCACAACTTCGTTCTGCCGTTGACAAGTTTGTGGAAAATGTTCACTTTCACCTAACCACAATAGCTTTCTACACTGCTTGTATGTAGTCTCATGGGGTGGTTGAAATTGTTCACTGATCTTTTAAACTTCCTCTCACACAATGATTCTCCACAGTGCTTACACACTCACTTCCCTTTCAATTTCGTTCTTCCGTTGACAGGTTTGTGGAAAATGTTCACTTTCACCTAACCTTCTCCGCGGTTTTCTACAAGCGATATCATGGGATGGCTGAAAATGTTCACTTTCATTAAAACGTCCTCTCACAAATGATTCTCCACAGTGCTAACGCACTCACTTTCCATTCAACTTCATTTCAGTGATGGCGCTCTTCTCTACGCTGCTTGTCTTGCCGTTGACAGGCTGAAAATATTTACTTTCCTTCAAACTTCCCCATAGCGATGGTTCCGTACACTGTTGGTGTTATCTTTGGTAAGTACAAACAAGAGTAGGATAACTCTTGCTCCCGTCATAATGAGATGAATGCAGGACCATTGGAGGTCATGGGAGCAAGAGTTACCGTTCATGTCACTGATCGTTTGAAAACATTCGCTTTCCTTTGAACGTTCAAGGCTCAATGTCATTATTTCATGATGAGAGCAAGAGTTATCCCTACCTGCTTGTTCTTCCCTGTTTACCCTTCCCTGCCCTATTTAAGTTTTGCTTTCATTTTGGTTTGATAGTTTGAAAACGTTCGCTTTCCTCTAAAACGTTCCAGGCTCACTGTCATTATTTCATCCAGGGAGCAAGAGTTTGAAAACGTTCGCTTTCCTCTAAAACGTTCCAGGCTCACTGTCATTATTTTTATCCAGGGAGCAAGAGTTACCGTACCTGTGTGTTACTCACTGTTTACCGTTCCCTACGTTATTTCAGGTTTCCTGTCATTGTTAGGGATGCTTTGACAAGATTTGCTTTCCCTTAAACGTTCCAGGCTCATTGTAATTATTGTAATCATGGGGGCAAGGTGTTTCCTAAGAGGTTGTTATTCACTACTCCACTGTCCCCTGCCTCGTCTAAAGTTTTCCTGTCATTGTCGTGGACAGTTTGAAGTCGTTCGCTTTTCCTCTACATGTTCCCAGCACAGTTATGATTCCAGAGAGAGAGAGAGAGAGAGAGGGAGGGAGGAGAGGGAGGGAGGGAGGGAGGGAGGGAGGGAGGGAGGGGGAGGGAGAGAGAGGGAGAGAGAGGGAGAGAGAGAGAGGGAGGGAGGGAGGGAGAGAGAGAGAGAGAGAGAGAGAGAGAGAGAGAGAGAGAGAGGGAGGGAGGGAGGGAGGGAGGGAGAGGGAGGGAGAGAGAGGGAGAGAGAGAGAGAGGAGGGAGAGAGAGAGAGAGGGAGGGAGAGAGAGAGAGAGAGAGGGAGGAGGAGAGAGAGAGAGAGAGAGAGAGAGAGAGAGAGAGAGAGAGAGAGAGAGAGAGAGAGAGAGAGAGAGAGGTGTGTGAAGGAACCGTTAGTGCTGTCTGACCAAGGTTGGAGACATTCCTTCCTCTTTCAACGACCTCACCAGTCCATGACATGACTGTCTTCAACATCTGCGCCACTCCTCCCGAGCTGGTGATCAATGATAACTCTTCATTTTGGACCAGACTTCCCGCCACAGTCATGGCTCTCCTCACCGTCAGCGTCGCCCTTTGAAAAAAAAGGTTCAAACTGACCTTGCAGTTCCTGTTCAACTTCCCCGCTGTGAAGGTTCTGGACTATTATTTGCCCTGTCGTCGTTGACTGGAGGGAAATAGTGACTGTCCTTTCATTCATCCTCTCCCCGACAGTGTCTCTCTGCCCCCGGCTTGTAGTGCCACTGACTCCGCTGGTCTTGTCGTTGGTAAGAGAGAGAGAGAGAGAGAGAGAGAGAGAGAGAGAGAGAGAGAGAGAGAGAGAGAGAGAGAGAGAGAGAGAGAGAGAACTCGGAACTCCGAAAATTTTCATTGCAAAGGCCACCGACCTATCTGCAATGAGGTCAAGAAACAGAAATGAAATCACACACACTGACGCTGTAACATTTCTACTGATCACGATATTTGTCACTTTTGCACACATGCATTCATGACAGCATTTACTCCATACGCACACGCAATCTTTCCAATCAACCAAAAGGCGCACTACCGAATGTTTTTTC
>CM031629.1:4579653-4584653 GCA_018398815.1 Conus ventricosus | reverse complement strand
TTTTGGGGGGGGGGGGGGGGGGTGTATGTGGGTTTTAGTTGTTTTGGTGTGGGTAAAAAGCATTTTGTGTGTTTTTTGTTGTGTGTGTTGTTTTGGGGTTGTGTGTGGTGTGGTGTGCATGCGTGTGGGCATTTTGTGTGTGTGTGTTTTGTGTGGTGTGTGTGTGTGGGGTGTGTGTGGGGTTGTGTGTGTGTGTGTGCGCGTGCTTTTTGTGTGTGTATCGCGTTTTGTGTGTGTGGTTTGTTTTGTGTGTTTGTGGGGTGGGGTTGTGTGTTTTTGTGTGTGTTTGTTTTGTTGTGTGTGGGGTGCGCGCGCCCCCGCGCGCCGCGCGCGCGGGTTGTGTGTGTTTGTTGTTTGTGTGGGGTTGTTGTTTTGTGTTTTGTGTGTTGTGTGGGGAGTAACGGGCCCTAAAGGGTGACCTGGGTCGGCGGGGGAAATTAAAACCTAAACCCAAAATTCAAAGGGACACTCCAAAAAACCGTCCCCCCCGTCCAACGCAGGGGAGCAGCGGGAAACCCCTGTTGACACAGGATTTAATCGAAAAGGATCCACCATTATCTTCAGCTGTCGCTTTTTAGCGCTGACAACAAATAAGGGAAAGTGGGTGCGTGTCTGGGGGGGGGGGGGGGGGGAGGGGGGGTGTTGAGAAAAATTTCCGAAAAAGGGTTTGAAACCCAAAAAAAACTAAAAAAAAAAAAAAAAAGGCAAATTTGCTAAAGTTTTTCCCTTTTTTGCACAACATTTTCGTTTAAAAAAAAAAAAAAGAAAAGGGGGGGGGGGTTGGGGTGGGGGGGGGGGGGGGGGGGGAAGGGGGAGGGGGGGGGGAGTAGAAGCGGGGGTTCCCGGGGGGTGGGGGTGGGGGGGGGGAGGGGGGGGGGGGGGAGATAGGAGAAGACGAGCACACAAAAAAAAAACAAAACAGAAAGCTAAAAAATACGAAAATTGGATCTCCGTTTTGCGAAATTTTTTTCCCCAAAAAAAAAAAAGGCGGGAAAGGGCCATCAGGGGAGGGGGGGGGGGGGGGGGGGGCGGAAAGCAACAGAAAAATCAGAGCCATGCATTGGTGCGTTGATCGCAAAGCTGTTTTCCCCTTTTCTAAAATTTTTTTGAATTCGGGGGGCAGGGGTTATATCGTTTCAGTGACGTTTTTTTCCCCGTGGGGAAAATTAAACTATTAAACGTGGGGTTCTTCGATCTTTCTTCTATTTTTATATTGGGGCCCCTTGAATTAAAAACGTGAATAAACTATGTTTTTGCATCCATTTTTAAATTGTTGCGAATTAAATTTTTCCCTTTTTAAGTTGGGAGCAGAGGGCTAAACCCCGGTTTCTTTTTGGGTTGTTTTTTTGTTGTCTCTTTTTAAAAACTCTGTGATAAAATCTGGGTTTATTTCAAAGCCTTTTTTAAATTCCCAAACCCCCCGGGTCCTTCATTTAAAACCTTGCTGTAAGTTTCTTTTTGTAGTTGTGTTTTGTGTGGGGTTGTGTGTGTGTGTGTGGGGTGTGTGTGTGTGTGGGTGTGTTTTGTTTTGAGTGTGTGGGTTGTGTGTGTGTGTGTGGTGTGTGTGTTGTGTGTGTGTGTTGTGTGTGTGTGTGTCGTGAGCGCGGCGCGCGCGCGCGGGGGTTTGAAATTGTGTTTGTTTGTTTTGGGGGAGTTGTGCTGTGTTTTTGTGGTGTGTGTGTGTGTGTTTGTTGTGTTGTGGTGTGTGTGTGTGTGTGTGTGTTTTGGTGGGGTTTGTGTTTTTTTTCCATCATTTTGTCAGAAAAAGGATTCCGCATGTGTTTTTTTGCCCTTGACTAATTTTTTGGGGCACTAAAAAAAGGTTCTTTTGGACTGACCCTTTTCATGTAGAAAGAAAACTTCGCTTTAGCATTGCCCAGGGCGAGTGTTTCCCAAAACAAAAAGGGTTTCGACTATTTTCGTCTACGCCCTTTAAGTGGGAAAAAAGTCAAATCTCCCCTTCTCTCTCTCTCTTTTCCTCTCAACCCCTTCTCTCCCCTTCTCTCTCCCCTCTCTCTCTTCTCTCTCTCTTTTCCCCTCCCCTCTTCTCCTCTTCTCTCTATCCCCCCTCTCCTCTTTTCCTCCCCTCTCTCTTTTTCTCTTTTCCCCCTCTCCTTTACAAAACACACTGCTGAGAGTTTTAAAGGGTGGACCCCTTTACGGAGGATTGCTCAGGGGAAAAACCCCGGGGTTTCCCTCTTGCCCCCTTTTCCACTCCCGTCAACGCCCGTAAACAAATTTTTAAAATTTTCTCCCTTCGAAAAGTTTGTTTCGGTTTTTGAAAGACGAGAGAGAAAACGAGCTTTCACTTTGGCCCTAATTTTTTTTTCCAGTGGGGAAAAAGGTTTATCAGTCTTTTTACCCTTTTAAACTCACCACACCACACACACACACACCCCGAAAACCCCAACACACACACAAATTTCACACACCACCACTCACCATTTATTCACCACACACACACACACACACCACAAACACGCACTCACCACACACACACAAAAAACACACACCCCAAACATCACTCACCCAACACACACAAAAACACACAAAAACACACTGCGTTTAAAGGGCCCCTGGGGGGCATTTCAACAATCAAAATACCCTTTACGGGGAAAACGAACCTAAACCTAAAAAACCCTTTCCCCCCCCTACCAAACCCCCCAGAACTATTCACCACTGCACCCAGTTGTTTTTCTTTTTTTTTTTTTTGAAAGTGTTGGTGGGGGTGGGGGGGGGGGGGGGGGATCCCCCCTCCCCCTCCCCCCCCCCCCCACCCAATCAGTCGCCTCCCCCCAAATGCCCCTCCCCCAAGTTTAAATTTAGCCCGAAAAGCCCTAGCGGGTGGCAAGGGTTTTCAAAACCTTTTACTTTACCCTTTCCGCCTGCCAGGAGGGTTTTTCGGCCCAAAAATTTGGGAAAAAACAAGAAAACGTGCAGCGAAAGGAGGGCCCAAACGGGGAAAGGGCGGTTTTCGAAAAGCGTTGACAATGTTTCGCGAAAAAAAGGGGAGCCAAATTTTAAAACAACCCAAAAACTGACTTTTGAACCCGCAGCATCACTTTACTTTTTTTTTTGACTGGGGGAAAAAGGTGTAAGTTTTGGGAGTTCGTTTGGGGGGAAAAGGGGAAAGGGGGGTAAAGGACTACGCTGTGTTTTTTTGTCCGTCTCTCTGTCCCGTCCGTTCTCTGTCTGTCCCGTTGTCTGTCATCTGTCCCTGTCTGTCTTCGTCTTCTGGTTTTCTCTCTTCTCTCTCTCTCTCTCTCTTTCTCTCTTCTCCCCCTCCTCTCTCTCCCCCCTCTCTCTCCTTTCTCGCTCTTTTTTTTCTTCCCTCTCTCTCTCTACCTCCCCCTCCTCTCTCTCTCTCTCTCTCCTCTTCCTCTCTCTCTCTCTCCCCCCCCTCTCACCTCTCACTTTTCCCTCCCCCCCTCTCCTCTTCTTTTCTCTCTCTCTCCTCTCCTCTCTTCTCCTCCCCTTTTTTCTCCCCTCTTCCCCTCCAATTTCCCTCTTTTTTTAAAAATGTGTTGGTTTTCCCTTTCTAAGTTTTTTGGGTTTTGTTTATTTAGTTTTTAAAAAAACACACGCCCGTGCGCACAACCCCAACCCCCGCAAATCACCCCCACACCCATTCCACCACCCTCCCACCCACCACACACAACGCCCGAGGTTAAAACCCTCTTCCTTTTCCCAAATCGTGTTAAAAGCCACCCAAAAAAAAGTAATTAAAAAAAAGACAAAAAAGCCCTCATTCAATTCACACCACCCCACACACACCCACAAAACACACACACCCCCAACACACACACAACACGCACCAACGCACGCCCCGCACGCACCCCACGCACGCAAAGACACACAACCCCCACACACGCGCACGGACGCTTGCGCAGATACTTTTTCCCCTCCAAAAACTCTCTCTCTTTTCCTCTCTCCCCCTCCTTTTCCTTTTCTCTCCCCTCCCCTTTTCCCCATCAGCTCAAATTTTTATATATCGCCAACTCTCTCCCCGACGCGCCCCGGGGGAAGTGAAGTTTCGTTTTGTACTGACAAGAAGCCGTCCCCGCCGCAAAACTAGCCTGTCATGTGTATGCATAAAACCGGTCGATAAACCCTAACCCAAAACTGCCCATGGGGAATATAGATGGACGCAGTAAGTGAAAAGACAAAGAAGGCCCCAAAAAAAAAAAAAAACCCCCCCCCCCCCCTTTACCAAAAAAAAAAGAGAAAGAAAAAGGAAAAGTGGGAAAAAAAAAAACAAAAAACCCCAAAAACCCCCCCCCACCCCCTCCAATTTTTTTTTGGGAAAAAACAAGGGGGAAAGGGGGAGGGAAAAAAGAAAAAAAAAAAAAAGGCAAGGGGAAACGAAAAGGGGGCCCAGGGTGAAGCTTTACTGGGGAAGAGAGAGAGAAGAGAGAGAAGAGGAGAGAGGGGGAAAAGGGGGAGAGAGAGAGAGAGGGGGGGGAGAGAGAGAGAGAGAAAAAGAGACCGATTACAGAGGAAAATTTGGGGAGACAGGGAGACAGACAGACGGAAAAGACAGGCCCCCCGGGGGAAAACACACAACACACCCCACAAAACACACACACCCACCAACACACCACACAGAGTGAGGGGAAAAGAGCAAAAGAGAAAGAGAGAGAAGGAAAAGAGGGAGAGAGGGGAGATAGAGAGAGAGAGAGGGGGAGAGAAAAGAAGGGGAAAAAGGGAATAAGGGGGAAAAAAAAGGGTGGAAGAGGGGGGGAGGGGATAAAAGGGAGGGGGGGGGGGGGGAGGAAAGGGGGGGGGGTGGGGGGGGGGGGGGGGGGGGAGAATGATCGAATACATGAATGAACGAATGAAATTAGTAAAATCAATGAATAAATGAATAAATCAATCAGTTAATTCATCAATCAATTAGTGCCTTAATTGGTAAAGGCTACGGTTCCTCTTCAAAGGGTACAATATAACAAACATTTGAATTATTCAAAAGTTTATCTCTAATACCAGTCGTTTGAAACACT
>CM031629.1:4537153-4552153 GCA_018398815.1 Conus ventricosus | reverse complement strand
AGGTGTACTTTTGGTTACGAATGCCATTTTCGAGAAATATCCTGTTGAGATCAGATGAAAAATAGAAGTCACATAACTCCCATGAGATGATGGCAATATTTCGGTTTATTTCAACCTTTCTCAAGCCCACTGGCCAACGGACAAACATAACACTTAAGATTACTGTTGTTTCGCTGGAAAAAGAAAGTTCACTAGAAAAGAGTTCACTTAGAACGACGTTCACTGGAAAAAAAGGAGTTCACTGGAGGATGGGGGATGGAAGGGGACTTGTTGGAGGGCATGGGAAAAAAAAGGGGGGGGGGGAAGAGGAGGGGAGGGAAGGGTGAGGGTGTAGAGGGTGGAAAGCAAAGGGTGGGAAGAGGAGGGAAGGTGGTGAAATGAGCTGGAGGGGGGGGGGGGTGGAGAGACAATAAAAGCAACAACAATCATAATAATAACCATACGAACAATAACCATTACTATCACCCTCTCTCTCTCCACCATTGACATGAGCAAATAAATAGATATGGGAGGGTAGAAAGGAAATTGAAAGTGAAGGGGGAGATGGAAGGGGGAGATAAGAGGGAGATAAGATGGCATTAAATTATCAATGGTTTTGTACGTAAAGACAGCTTTATCACAACGGTATATAAGTCCAAACGGAAGAATGTCTATTGTTACAAATGAGAATGGAGGATGATTTGAAAAGAAAACAAATAAACCGAAACATCTATATAAGCTTTCAAATGATCTCAAATAACGCTTGCTTGCCAAAATTCAAGCAAGTCGATGCATAGTGCATGGCGAGGTGAATAGCTTTCTCGTATGCTTATTGTTATCAATGCTTTATTCTATGTAAATAAAACAAAGGTTCTTGCACTGTTCTTTTTCGCAAAGGTACGGAAATGTGACTCGACCAGGATAAGCAATCATCAATTGCAAAACCATATAAACTGAATGAATCATACTTTCCCTTTTCTTTTATTGATATGTTTTATTCTTGTTCAGGGTTGTAATGTTTTGCCTTTTTAAGTTCTGACTTCTATATATGAAGGTGGATTGCCATGATTTGCATCTCTCTCCTCTCTCTCTCTCTCCTCTCTCTCTTCTCTCTCTCTCTCTCTCTCTCTCTCTCTCTCTCTCCTCTCTCTCTCTCTCTCTCTCTCTCTCTCAAAACTTGGTGGTCTTTGCAAACTCCGAACGACTTAGTATATGGTGAAACAGCAAGGCATCCTATAAGTTTGAATTCTGTTGTTAAATGTATCCGATATTGGTTAAAAATTGTTCAGATGCAGGAGCACAGATTACCGCTCAAAGCGTATAGAATGTTGTTAGACTTAGACAATAGAGGTAAGAAAAACTGGGTGAGCAAGGTGAGGATGAAACTGTGTGAATATGGTTTCAGCTTTGTATGGATGAACCAAGGTGTGAGTGATATGAATGTTTTTATTCGGGTATTTCGAGAAAGACTGATTGATTGTAGTTGGCAAAATTGGAATCATCATGTGCAAAACAGCGATAGATTTGAATCATATAGAACGTTCAGTCATTTACGCTGTTTACCTGTATATATATCGATGAAGATGGACAAACAACTAAAGAGTATCATGACTAGATTCAGATTCGGTGTGTCTGATATTGCTACTCATCATTTTCGTTATAGACAATCATGTGACAGAAATCTAATTTGTCCATTATGCCAAAATCCAGAAGAAGATGAAGTTCATTTTGTATTGACGTGTCCAAGATTAAGAGACCTCAGAGAGCAATTCATACCACAAAAATATTTCAAGAATCCTTGTCTTTTCAAATTGGTCTTGTTAATGTCATCATCTAATGAACATACTATATTTGCTATTTACTTGTATAAAAGCATTCCAGATGCGAAGTGTTTATGTAACATGATGAAGCTGGTGTCAGTATGCGACATGAATCACAATGTATATCCCCATTCTAAGGGGCTTTGGCCTTTATGAATATATCATTTGAGTCTTGAGTCTCTCTCTCTCTCTCTCTCTCTCTCTCTCTCTCTCTGATTAAGTTTGTATCCTGGAGTAGAATTGTCATGGATCATATAAGATGGTAACAATTCAGAGAAGCCCCAAAACCTGGAAACAGTTACTTGAATCAGCTAAGATGGTGGGTACGTCTGACAGTTTCTTCATCAAGAATGAAGCATTCAAATATCCAACCTTCAATCCAGGTTTAATGGCCATTGAGGGCATGGGAATTTTCCGTGGTTGAGGATAGTACAATAACGATGCACATCAAGTTCAGTCGGAGACCAACGATCCAATAATCAGACATGCACGTGAGAGAACAAAGAAACAAATTTAATCTAGGTCTACAATAATACAGTATTCAAAATTCAAAAAAATGAACATAATGCGAGTGTAAATGAAAGAAAAAAAAATCACATTCACAAGTCCAAACCACGATTACAGCGAAGAAAAAGTTCAAATAATATCACCATAGTCCCATCCGTGTTTAGCAGGTCTGTTTTAAACGCTAGAGAGAGAGAGAGAGACGCAGAGAGAGGGAGAGAGAGAGAGGAGAGAGAGAGAGAGAGAGAGTGAGAGAGAGAGAGAGAGAGGATGAGAGAGAGAGGAGAGAGAGACGACAGACAGACAGACAGACCGATAGACAAACAGGCAGACAGACAGAGAACGAACGAAGACACCATTCACCAGGACACGTTAAACAGAAGCAGTCTTGGTACATAATAAGTATTTGCTTCTTGTTGCTTCAATTCAATAGTTGTTTTTTTGTTGTTTTTTTTATGCACACATCTGTTCAGTAAAGAATGCTTAGAAAAACAGAAAGAACAGAAAGAACCAGTCTGGTTTTTGCAAGTCAACCAACAAAACTGCATAACGCAGGTGATAAACTTTCACGCTTGACTTCACCAGAAAAAAAAAAAAAGCTTGGGGGGGGGGGGGGGGGGGGGCGAGGGAGATGGTGGTGGTGATGGTGATGGCAAACAATCTGCAGTGACTTTTCTTTAATGCAAAAGACTGTCGCTTCATTGAAGCACTTGCAACTGAGTGTTCCCCCCCCCCCCCCACTGCTGTGTGGGTTGCTGCTGGTTGGTGACGGGAAGGGGGGGGGGGGGGTGACGGGGGGGGGCTTATCTGCCGCTGCCGCCTTGACGGGTGTGAAGGTGAAATTTGGAAAGAGAGGGGGTTAGTTACCGCCAAGGACACGGACAAACAGAGTACAGGACTAGACACAATGCATTTCGACCTCTTGGGTCTTCTTCAGGTGAAAACACACAATATTTAGGACAGTGACAAAAACACTTAGCTGAGCTTCTGTTTGTTTCCAAATTGAAAATGGGGTGAACGTTGTTTGAGTGGTAACTGAGAGGAGGAGAGAGAGAGAGAGAGGAGAGGAGAGAGAGAGAGAGAGAGAGAGAGAGAGAGAGAGAGAGAGGGGGGGGGGGGGGAGAGAGGAGAGGAGAGGAGGAGAGGAGAGAGAGAGAGAGAGAGGAGAGATGAGAGAGAGAGGAGAGATTGAGAAAGAGAGAAGAGAGTGACTGATTGATTGAATTGACTGACTGATCTTTAATACGCAAGGATGAAGATTTTAGGTCCAAAGCCTTGTCTTGCAATCTGTCCTTGTCATGCATACATTATTTCAACAACATATCATTCAATCCGACAATTCAACATAGTAACATTGCAATCTCATTCTACAATGATGAGCAGACTGTTCATAAACGTAGTAATGACATGGTGGATAGTCAAACAGAAGGAAACAAAGAAACAAAGAAACAAACAAACAAACAAACAAAAACAAACAAAACAAACAAACAAACAACACTACAGAGAGAGAGAGAGAGAGAGAGAGTGGTCGGAAGAGGGGGGCGGGGTAGAGAATGGTAGGTAGGGGGAGGAGAAGAGGGATGGTAGACAGAGTGGGAGTGAGGATGAGCGATTCAATGGAGTAGGTTATATGTTTAGACGGTGTACTCAAAATATGGTTCACAGAAGACTTTGCGAATGGACGCTTATGATTTTCCACCGAATCAAATCATTGAGACATAAAATGTTTATGTAAAAGTTTCATGAAAAGTTTGAACGTTATTCGTATTTTGTAAACTAAGTGGAAGTGAGTTCCAGATATATGGTCCAGAGTAAGCTAGGCTTGTTTTGTATTGATCAATACGTGGGTAGGGGAGAAGGAATTTCTTCCAGCCAGAAGAGCTGCTCAGTCTTGGGGGAAAAAAAGGACATTGATATAACATGTCAAGATTGTAAACATAAATGATGCATTGTTGAATTCCAATTGCTTACTCAGAGGAAGTATGTTCAGCGCTTTTTGTTTTTCGTCTGTTGTTAGAGATACAGCTGGATGGAGTAGCTTTGCTGCACGTCTATGGGAAAATTCAGCCTTTTTTGGGCATCACAAACTCCGTCCATACTTTTTGAAGCGTAATTGATACGTGGCATTATGTGTGCATTGATGAAAGTTTAAGCACAGTACTGTTACTTATCGCTTTAACTGAGATAACAGGAAAAGGGTTTGGGTTTTTTTTTGGTTTAGACTACCTTGCATACATTTTTTAAATTGAGATTGCCTTTTAATTATTTATCTATCGTTACCCTAAAACACGATGCTCATCTACTTGTTCGATAGAAGTGCATTCAACTGAAATTTATGCGGGTTTTGCTTTGGCGGGTAGTTAATAATCATAGATTTGGTTTTGGCTGGGTGTGTGACCATTGAGTTTGAATGACACCAGTTGACACGTCATTTAGACTTTTGTGGACGTATGTTTTTATTGTCTGTAGATCACTCCATTTGTTTGGGGAGAGAGAAGAGAGAGAGAGAGAGAGAGAGAGAGAGAGAGAGAGAGAGAGAGAGAGAGAGAGAGGGGAGGGGGAGAGAGAAGGAGAGAGAGAGGGAGAGAGAGAAAGAGAGAGATGGGAAGAGAAAGGGGAGGGAGGAGGGAGAGAAAAGAGGATGAGAGAGAGAGAAAGGATGGGGGGGGGAAAAGGAAAGAGACGGAAGGAGGGGAGAGAGAAAGAGTGGAGAGGGGAAAGAGATGGGGGGGGGGGGGGGGAGAAGAATAGGGGGGAGAGAGGAGAGAGAATGAGGCGTGAGAGAAAGAGGGAGAGAGAGAGGGGACAGACAGACAGACAGACAGACAAAACAGCAGATAGAAAGAAAGACGGGACAGAGAGAGCGTGAGATTAGGTCATGGATCTAGGGTAAGCGAGTGGCCTATGCTCCTGGATGCTGTTGGGCTCTGTAAAGGCCTGGCCCCCCAAATAAAAATGGTGGTGAGCTTGGCATCCTCATAAAGCAGCGGTGGTGGTTTTCACTGGCTGTGTTGGGGGTGCAGTTCATGTGGTGCCTAAAGGCGGTTTGTTTGCCCCTCCCCCCCGCCCTCCCCCCCCCCCCCCCCTCCTCTTGGCCCCCTTTCCTTAAACCCCACCCCCCTCTTTCTCCCTTTCTTAGCAGCCCTGCCACAATTTTGTTTCTGAATATCGTCTGTTTGGGACGTAATTCTTTATTGCTTCTTCTTTTCTTCTTCTTCTTCTCTTCTTCTTCTTCTCTTTTAAACCCTCCCCCTTTCCTCCTTTCCTCCCTTCCTCCCCTCCTCCTCCTCCCCCTCCTCCTCCTTCTTCTTCTCCTCCTTCTCCTCTCCTCCTCTCCTCTCCTCCTCCTCCTCCTCATCATAAATCATCATATCTTCTTCTTCTTCTAATCGGAAATATAGCTTTTTTATGTAAAAAAAAAAAAAGGTGTAGTTTCGAGTTTGGACTGTACAGTCTACGATTTGAAGTACCTGTCACCCCCACCTTTTGTTCTCTCCCTTTCTGTCACCCCCACTTTCTGTTCTCTCCCTTTACCTCCCCGTATGTGGTGTGTGTGTGTGTGTGCGTGTGTGTGTGTGGTGTGGTGTGTGTGTGTGGTGTGTGTGTGTGTGTGTGGGGTGTGTGTGTGGGTGTTTGTGTGTGTGTGGTGTGTGTGTGTGGTGTGTGTGTGGTGTTTTGTGTGTAAGTGGGTGTGTAGTGTGTAGTTTTTGTTTTGTGTGTGTGTGGTGTGTGTGTGTGTGGTGTGTGTTGTGTGTGTGTGGTGTAGTGTGTGTATGTATGTGTGTGTGTGTGTGTGTGGGGTTGTGTGTGTGTGTGCTGTGTGGTGTGTGTGGGGTGTGTGTGTGTGTGTGTGTGTGTGTAGTGTGTAGTGGTGTGTGTGTGGTAGTGTGTGTGTGTGTAGTGTGTGTGGGTGTGTGTGTGTGTGTGGTGTGTGTGTGTGTGTGTGTGTGTGTGTGTGTCCCTTGTCCCGCACATGTTTTGTATTGCTGTTGCTCACAGAGAGGAGGGGAGAGAAGGTGAGGAGAGAAAAGAGAGAGAGAGAGAGAGAGAGAGGGAGAGAGACAGACAGAGACAGACAGACAGACAGACAGACAGACAGAGACAGGACAGAGAGACAGGGGGAGACAGACAGACAGACAGACAGACAGACGGGACAGCGAATCTTAAACCCTTTTGCTCTTGATTTGTCAGACAGACGTGAAATCTTCAACATTGCTCTTGATTTGTTGTTCCCGGGTTCCCCTGAACAGCCACCGCACCCCGACCCATCTCATCCGAAACCCCTACCGTATACCTGCCCTGCCTCCCCCCCCGACGCCCCCCAATCCCCGCCATATTCTCTCACCCACATCAGCTCCCTCTGATACTCCTGTAAACCCCCACCCCCTCACCTTTCTATCCCGTATCCAGCCAATCTCTCCACCCCCCCACCCCTTACCCGTACCCCCACCCCCCCCACCACTCATCAACCCCACCACCCCACCCCAGCCCCCCACCCCAGCCCCCCCACCCCCTGTCATCATCAGCCAGGGCCAAAGCTACCGAAGGGATTCTCCGATGTCAACGGAGAGGCGGAGAAGGCGACTCCGACAAGCGAGGGGGAGGGCGGGGTCCTCCGGGGGTGCCGTGCCCAGCGTCCTGGTGGGCTTTCGTGTGGTGTTTGTGGGCTGGTGCTGGTGGCCGGGGTGGCGTGGTGGTCAAACTTCGCCTCCACCAAGGACCTAAACCTGCACGCTGGACGGCTCGGCGTCCTCTGGGGGGTGATCGAGCAGAGGTGTTTGTTGTTGTTGGGTGTGTGTTTTGTGTGTGTGTGTTGTGTGTGTGTGGTGGTGTGTGTGTGTGTGGTGTGTGTGTGTGTAAGGGGGGTTTGGGGGGAGGGGAGGGGAGGGAGAGGAGGGGGGGGGGGGGGGGGTGCGGGATGCATGGTGACTTCTTGCTCCCTGGTGTTGTGTTGGAATCCATCATCATCCGCGTCCGTTCCTTTGTTTGTTTGTCTGTCTGTCTGTCCGCCGTCCGTCCGCAAGAGGACGCACACACACAAACACCACACACACACACACACACACACAACACACACAACACACACACACAACACACACAGGCGAGATAAGATAAGATAGTGTTGCTTATAGCCCTCCCGCCCGCGAAGGGCCACATCAGGGTGTCACCACGTTAAAATCAACTCACAGAACAGAGAGAGAGAGAGAGGGGAGAGAGAGAGAGAGAGAGAGAGGAGAGAAGGAGTGAGAGAGAGAGGGAGAGAGAGAGGAGAGCGGGGGACCCTTCAGAAATATTTTTTTTTTATTGACATTGATATACAGTCTTTGTTTGAGGGGAACAAGATCATATTTGTAGGCCAGGAAAGAGAGAACAAAATTGGATGAAATGGGGAAAATGAATAGTCAGTAAATGTGGGACAATAAAAGCATTTCAAAATACAGTAATGGGAAAAATAAAAAAGGGATTCTCTTGATAACAGAGAGAGAGAGAGAGGAGAGAGAGAGTGAGGAGAGAGGAGAGAGAGAAAGATGAAGAGAGGAGGAGGGAGAGAGAGATAATCTCTTCTTAATCTATATACGCACAAAAATTTAAAGGATCGGTATGTGAAAAACAGGTGCGAAATTTAAACTCAGTTCGCTACATTTATTTATTTCTTAGTTCCAGCCAAATTGTAATAAATTTCTTGTTCAGCGGGTAAGTGGGCGATGTTGTGTTAGTTCGAAATTGGCACGGGATTCTTACTACTGAGCTGGACCGCAAACGGAAAAAGCGGAACATTGCGAAAAATGACCTTGTTTTGGACCGTTCTGCCTGACACATTGCATTGCCAGATGGAAAAAACCTTTTATGCACGTGCAAGCACTGCTGTTTTTGTGAGATGCTGTCGCAGCTTGGCTTTATAAGAGACATTCCACCATTAGTAGGCCTGATCTGAAAATTTGCCTCCACGACGAAAATTAAGCGAGTTGGTTTGGGGCGACTGTTGCTTTGGTTCCAAGATGGTGTTCCCAAGCGAGAAGTGGCCAGGCGACTTCATGTGTCCATCTCGGTCATTGTCCGACTGATTCAACGCTTCACAGCCACTGGGATTGTCCATGAAAGAGCAGATTGGTCGACCGAAAAAGACAACCCCACGTGACGATCGTCTCATTGAACGACAAGCCTGCAGACAAGAACAGCCTCTTCCAGCATCATTCAAAGGCATTTAGGGTGGCTACTAACATCAACTCAGCCCAGCAGACCAAACGGAACCACCTACATGGGTTTAATCTCCGTTCTCGTCGCCCAGCAGTACGGCCACGCTTAACTCCCAGCCCTTAGGGCAGCACGCCGGCCTTCTGCGCAGTCACGTGAGGTGGACACGTCAGCAATGGTCCCAGTTCCTTTTCAGTGATGAATCCGTTTTAAACCCTTCACCAAAAACGCCCGGCCGGGAAATGAGGGTCGGGAGGCGCCCAGGGCAACGCTTTATTGACATACTGTCCAAGAAAAGGTGGCCTTTGGTGGAGGTTCTGTAATGGTCGGGGGGGGCCTTCAGCCTTCACCACAGAACACCCTTATCTTTGTACAGGGTTAACCGGGACTGAATCCGTTTCCGGGATGAGATCCTTCGACCGCTGGCAGTGCTACACTGCACAGAGATGGGACGAGGGCTGTCTCCCCGGATGACAACGCTCGCCCCCACGGGCAAGGGTGGTCAAGATTTCCCTGCTGCAGTCTGGAGTCAACAAAATTGGAGTGGCCAGGCATGCAGTCCTGATCTCAACCCGATTGAGAACCTCTGGGTGAGCTGGATCGCAAAGTGAGGAGCCCCCCCCCTCCCAGGATGCCCAACACCTCTACCAGATGCTGCAGGCTGAGTGGCAGGCGCTTCCACAGAGGTTTCTTCACCAACCTGCTTAACTCGATGAGGACTCGCTGCGTCGAGTCCCAGAACAGCCATGGTGGTTTACATGCATTACTGAGCTTTTGGGAGCATCGTATGCCTGTCTTTGATTTCAATGACTTTGGGAAATCAAATTGGATACGACCCACTTTAATCAAATGTACACACCAAACGATTGCTCGAGATTGAAGGCAATTGTGTATCGTTTCACTAAAAAATGGAATTCAATGTTGGCCAACTTTCAACCGCTTACTTTCTTATTTTGACAGTTATAAATGTTTGTGAAAGTGATCCTTAACTTTTTGTGTTGCAGCTTTTTTTTAACCAGTCCCTGGTCCAAAAACAAATGTTTTTCAGGACGTACCGTTGATTTTTGTTGTGAGAATCATAGGTGTAATCTGGATATCAAAATGCCCGATCCAGGATCGGTTAGCAAGTTTATTCCCAACTTTCTATCACGAAAAAAGGACACTGGCTTTAACGGACGACTAAAAAAAAAAACAGGGAAAAAGAGAAAACTCTTCTAAATCCATTTCAACCAGTCCTTGGCAAAAAAAAAAAAAAAAAAAAAAAAGGGGTTTTTAAAAGACGAAGCCGTTAAAGTTTTGGTGAAATCCTAGATACGAATCCGGATCCAAAAGCCCGATCCAGGATCGGTCGCTTGGATTAGCAAAATTTTGATTACGCCAAAAGTACAATGGTTTTGACAGAATTTGGGAAGAAATTAGAATGTGGGCCTGAGGAGTTCTATTTGAAAATATATATATATATATATATATATATATATATATGTGTGTGTGTGTGTGTGTGTGTGTGACTGTGTGGTGCAAAGTTGGATCCAGACACGGTTTATGTTCTGTTAAAATAATTTTAAGAAAGTTATGGATTTTCCCCGATTTGATCTTTTTAAGTGAGCGTCACAAATTGATTCTGTTACGGAGTTAAATATTTTCACAAAATATGAACCCCCTAGAATGATTTTAAAAAACGTTAACATTTCGTACAAACGTTAACATTTCGTTTTTTTTAAGGGTTTTTTTTTTTCCAATGCTCATGGGACGTGACTCATCAGTCCTGAACAGTGTTACTTACCCTGAAGGAAAATGGTATTGTATAGCACGTACCAGGAAACCCCTCGGCGACGTTGTTCACGCCATCGCGGACTCGCGGAAATAAGGGAGCGTTTCCCTATAAGAGGGCGCCACGGTATTCCTTTACGTTGCTTCCTTGAAATAACAAATTAGATTGGATGAAAATGCGCGCGCGCGCGGGGCGTGTGTGCGTATGTGTTTTGTGGGTGGGTGGGTGGGTGCGTGGTGTGTGTGTGTATAATTTTATTGTGTGTGTGTGTGTGTGTGTGTGTGTGTGTTGTGTGTGTGGTGTGCGCGCGCGGGGCGGCGTTTCGCGCGTGGCGTGCATGTGTGTGTGTCTTAGTACAGTGCGAGCACATACCTATAAACAATGCAAATAGACATTGTGCGTGTCATATTAGATTTGTAGCTATATAGTCAATATCGTTTGCTCAGTATTCTATTCAGTATGCATTTTCGCAAGCCTCTCTTTGTTGTGAATTTTGTTTACGGCATGTTGAGGCGCAGTGAACCGAAAAACCCGCAGTGAGGTATGGGGGTGGGGCAGGGGATTCAAATGATTAACTGATAAAAAAAAAAAAAACAACTTAGGGTCGGGACAGGCATTGTTGGATGGGGATCGGGACAGGGGGGGGGGGGAGGGGGGGGAGGAGGGGGGAAGGAAGGGGGGGGGGGGGGGTAGAGGGGAAAGGGGAAGGGGTGGGGGGATTGGGGGAGAGAAGAAAGGAGTTGAATGGGGTTTAGAGAAAAAAAGGGGGGGTGGGGTGGGGGTGGGGGGAAGGGGGGGGGTTTGGAGGTAGATCGTTGACACTTTAAGTTTGGAGTTGTGCATATTTGAATGGACGGCGACTGAGTGTTGTTGAATGGGGTGGGGGGGGGGGGGGGGGGGTTGGGGGGGGAGGAGAGGGGGGGGGGGGAGGGGGGGGGGGCGTTGGGTGACAGGCATGGGTTTTTCAGACAATTTTGTTCTGCCGGTTTTTCGGATATGCTACCAGCAGGTGAAGCGCTTTGTGTGTGTGTGTGTGTGTGTGTGTGTGTGTGTGTGTGTGTGTGTGTGTGTGTGTGTGTATGGGGTGTGTGTGTGTGTGTGTGTGGGTGTGTGTGTGTGTGTGTGTGTGTGACACATGCGTGCGTGCGTGCATGCGCGTGCGTGAGTGCGCGTTTCGCACGCGCGTTTTTTGCATGTGTGTGTGTGTGTGTGTGTGTTGTGTGTGTGTGTGTGTGTGTGTGTGTGTGTGTGTTGTGGTGTGTGTGTGTGTGTGTGTGTTTCTGTGCATGCAAGCGTGCGTGTCTATGTTGTACGATGCTTTGTTTTACCAACAGAAGGTCCAGCAGGCAACTTCGTGATGAGCTGCTCTCTTAACAGTACGGGCATTGTATGTGTACTGTATATATATATATTATATATATATATAAAATATATATATATATATATATATATATATATTATAATATATTATGAGAAAAGAAACCCGAAGGTGCGGGGAGGACCCAGAGAAGCACTGTCTTCACCCGCCCCTTTGGCAGTTTCCCGTACCACCCTTGGAGACCTGCGCTGTGTTGACGATGGGGACAGGCACGCGAGGACACTCCATTAAGATATAAGGGACATATGCTCCTGAACAGAGGTAAATTAGACTCAGGATGCGCTCATAACAGCCTCAAAGTAGCATCCCCATGGTTTTTACCAGCCCGTATTTCATGGGCTGCAGAGCCCAGGCGAAAAACACCACCCCCAGTGCCCAGCACACCCCACAGACCCAACCACCCTGCCCACGGCAGATGAAGACTGTGCCACTCCAGACACAGCCAAGCTTTCGCCTTACGGTCCTTTTATGTGCCTCAAGAGAGAATCAAAGTTTAGTCTTTCCCACTGTCAACAGGTCTTTCACTGTGGTCAGTGGGTCTTTCCTCACCGTCACTGGACCTTTCTCCGGGTCAGCCCAGTTAAGGCAAGGAAGAAAAAGAAAAAACCCGAAGGTGCGGGGAGGACCGAGAAGCACGTCTTCACCTGCCCTTAGAGCAGTCCTGTACACCCCTTGGGGCCTGCGCTGTGTTGACGTTTGGGGACAGGCACGGCAGGACACTCCATTAAGATATCAAGGGAATAACTGCTCCTGAACAGAGGTAAATTAGACTACAGGATGCAGCTCATAACAGCCTTAAAGTAGCATCCCCCTGGGTGTACCAGCCCGTATTTCATGACTGCAGAGCCACCGGCGAAAAAAACCACCCCCCCGCTGCCGGCACACCCACAGACCCAACCAAAACCCCCCCCACGGACAGATGAAGACAGTGCCACTCCAGACACAGCCAAGCTTTCGCCATCGGGCTTATGTGCCCTCAAGAGAGAATCCAAAGTTGTAGTCTTTCCCACTGTCAACAGTATATGTATATATATATATATATATATATATTATATTATATATATTTATTTAATATATATATATTTATTTATATATATATATTGTGTGTGTGTTGTGTGTGTGTGTGTGTGTGTGTGTGTGTGTGTGTGTGTGTGTGTTTTGAACATATCCACTTGGAAAAAAGAAGGGAAAACAAAGTCTTCCAGTTGGACGCCCCGTACCACCCCCCCCCCCCCCCCCATCAGTCCCCCTCCCCCTCCACCCCCTGCCTCGCACTCAGTCCATCCTCCTCCAAACTCTATAAATACGGCCTCCCGCTCCCCCCCCCCCCCCCCCCCCCCCACCACACCAGCTTCCCATAACACGATCACATACACTTTTCTATGCTATCCCTTCAACTAAAGCTATACCTTTCAAACAAAACACAAACGAGAGAGAGAGAGAGAGAGAGAGAGAGAGGGGAGAGAGAGAGAGAGAGAGAGAGAAAGACAGAAAGACGACAGAAAGACAGAGAGAACGACAGAGAGAGACAGAGGAACAGAGAGAGAGAGAGACAGACAGACAGACAGCAGGGCAGAGACAGAGAGGGGAGAGACAGAGGAAGAGAGACAAAGAGACGCAGAGGGGAGAGACGACAGGAGAGGGGAGAGAGAGAGAGAGGGGGAGAAGGGGGAGAGAGAGAGAGAGAGAGAGGGGAGAGAGAGCAGACGAGACAGGACAGAGAGAGACGACACAGAGAGAGACAGACGACAGACAGACAAAGACGAGAGACAAGAGAGAGAGAGAGTGAGAGAGGAGAGAGGGGAGAGAGAGGGCAGAGAGACAGAGAGAGACAAAGACAACACAGACAGAGAGGAGAGGGGGGGGGGAGAGAGAAAAGGAGAGTTAGAGAGAGAGAGAGACAGAGAAAGGGCACACACACACACACCACACACAACACACACACACACACCCCACACACACACACAAAACAACACACACACAAAGCGGCACGCAAGCAGCATGCACGAACGCGCGTGCACGCGCGCGCGCGCACACACACACACACCACACACACACACACAAACACACACACACAAACCACACACACACACCGCAACCCCACACCCCAAAACAC
The DNA here is from genome assembly GCA_018398815.1 of Conus ventricosus. NCBI lineage: Eukaryota > Metazoa > Mollusca > Gastropoda > Neogastropoda > Conidae > Conus > Conus ventricosus. The sequence goes on along the minus strand of CM031629.1, from coordinate 4,538,390 downwards.
ACGCACGCACGCACGCACGCACGCACGCACACAAAACACACACCACACACACACCACAACACACACACCCAACACACAACACACACACACACACCCACAAAACGCACACACACACACACACACACACCAACAGAGATGGGTGGTAGCCCGCACTAACAGAACACGCACAGAGGAGAGAGAGAGAGAGAGAAGAGAGGAGGGAGGAGAGAGAGAGGATGAGAGAGAGGGGAGAGAGAGAGAGGAGAGATGAGAGACACAGACAGGGCAGAGAAAGGACAGAGACAGCGCAGACGCAGACGCAGACGCAGACTTATTCGTAAAGTTCCTAGCCCCTTAGAAGGGGGGGGGGGGGGGGGGGGGGGGGGGAAATAATAAAAAACTGCGCAAATTTATCAATTTCTAATTATTTAGCTAGCTTAACGCCATCATTTGTTATCTTGACACATCTTTTGCATTCTGATTTTTGTATGCAAAAACAAATCGAACTGTTTTTAAGGGTGTTTCATTCGATGATGCCATTAACATAATCAGGTTGAAGAAACAAGGATTTCTTAGTTACTTAAATGGGATTAATTGCTGTCTGATAACTTGTAGTACAGGACAAGACAGAACAAAATAAACTTCATTTTCATCATCTTCATGACAGAGCGGACATGTAAAATCACGACCATGTAAAGGCGGTAACGGTTAGAATGTACGCACATATCCCAAAACACCAATCTAAATTGAGTGACAATATGATTAATTTTGTCTGTTCATTTGCATTGACAAACGGACAGAGAGGAAAAACAGACAGAGGAAGAGACAGAGACAGAGAGGAGGGAAGGAAGAGGTGTCGAGGGAGAGGAGGGGGGAGACAGAGAGACAGAGTGAGAACAGAGAGAGTGAGTGAGTGAGAGAGAGAGATTGATTGATTGATTGATCTTTAATTGCAAGGTGAAGATTTTAGCAAAGCCTAGTCTTTTCAATCTGTCCTTGTCAGGCATACATTATTTCAACACATATCTTCATATGACAATTTAACATAGCAACTTGTAATCTAATTCTACAATGAAAAAGCAAAACTATTCATAAAAGTAATGATTGCATTGGGAGGGGGGGGGGGGGAGTTGAAACAGAAGGAAACTTGCGAATAAACAAACCCAAAAAAACAAACAAAATACACAGAAGAGAGGTCAAGGGAAGTGGGGGGGGGGGGGGGAGGAATGGTAGGGAGAGAAAGAGAGGAGAGAGAGAG
>CM031629.1:4515598-4520940 GCA_018398815.1 Conus ventricosus | reverse complement strand
AGACAAACATAAGCATGTTCTTTCTTCAACATTACAACATTCCCTTTTCCAGAATCACATCACTACAACATTCCCTTTCCGGAATCATAACACTACAACATTCCCTTTCCGGAATCATAACACTACAACATTCCCTTTCCGGAATCATAACACTACAACATTCCCTTTCCGGAATCATAACACAACACAGGAAAGGATTTCCATATAAACCTTTCAGAATTTAGTTTTCCAAATTGGGGAAAAGATTTCCACCTAGACCCTCTTCAATAAACCATGAATACAATTCATTACACACAATTAATGATTAATTTCATTACACACAATTAATGATTACTTTTCATCAAACTATAAATGTCTTTCGTCAATTCACAAAATGTTCATTTTTTTTCATGTAACACAATGTTCATTTCATTTCATATAATCACCAGATTTTTAAAAGGTTTCTTTTCTAAAAGATTCATCTACTTCAATATATGTAAGGGAAAGATTTCCACAACACTCTTGTTTACCAACACACATATTGATACTTATATCAAGAGTGAGTTAAATACTCATTCACATCAAAATGAAAATCCAGCAAAAGTCTATGTCGCTCACTCTGGGAGCTTATTATCCCTAGCATCAAAACTCTCCCTTTTCTTGCAAAGTCTAGCTAATCCACATTGAAATAATTAAATTTTTTTTTCAACATGAATTCATAACTAGTTAAGTCACAGAAAAAACAATATCTTTTTTTTTTTCTTTCTGAAGACCACTTCCTTTAACACTCACTTCATCTATTTTTATGTTTTCCGACAGCATTTTGTTTTGTTACCCTATCAAGTCATTGGACAACAGAACACAACAAATACTTTTTTTTTTTTAACAAGACCTTCACAAGTGCGCTGAGGAAGTTTCAGTCGCTCCTAAACGGAAACACGGTTTCGGTTTGCTAATAAATAAACATTGCATGATAAATACCTGACTGCCACCAAAAACAAGTTGGAGTCCCTCTTCGGCCTTCTGGATAGTTGCGTTGCCAGAATCACTGCAGAGACTGCCTAACCGGTTCAACTCACCCGGCTTTTAACAGTGCACCGGTGAGTAGCAGTCAGCTGAATTGTTCAACAGGCTTCCGGACACCTACCTTCCGGTAAGCACGGTTGCATGAAAATTTGTGACCGGACGGGAAACGATCCATCACAGTGGTAATGACAGTGGTAGCAGAAGTGGTAGTAGTAGCAGCAGCAGTAGAAGTAGTAGTAGTAGTAGAAGTGATGGTGGTGGTGGTAGTAGTAGAAGCGGTGGTAATAACAGTAGAAGCAGTAGCAGCACCAGTAGTAGAAGTAGTAGCAGCAGTAGTAGTAGCAGCAGTAGTAGTAGCAGCAGTAGTAGTAGCAGCAGTAGTAGTAGTAGCAGCAGTAGTAGTAGCAGAAGCAGCAGTAGCAGTAGTAGTAGTAGTAGCAGAAATCTTAAGGGGAGGAGGAGGAGGAGGAGCGGGAGGAGGAGGAGGAGGAGGAGGAGGAGGAGCGGGAGGAGGAGAAGGACGATGGGGAGGAGGAGGAGGATGGGGAGGAGAAGGAGGAGGGGGAGGAGGAGGATGGGGAGGAGGAAAAGGAGGACGAAGAGGAGGAGGGAGGAGGAGGAGGGAGGAGGAGGAGGGAGGAGGAGGGAGGAGGAGGATGGGGAGGAGAAGGAGGAGGAGGAGGAGGAGGAGAAGCAGCTGCAGGGCTACGTGTAAGGGTGTTTGTAGCGCTGGACAGTAAAGTACAAGCAGATAAACTGACGCGTGACATTTTCGTCTCTGATCCTTTTTTTTTTTTTGTCCCAACCTCTGCGCCACCTCAGAGGCAGTGCATCCACGCCGCTCATTCCAACACCCCGTCCACAGCCACAGCCCGGTCGGCCCCGCCGCAACCCCGGCACCGGCAATCCACAGGGAGCAATCAATGTCAAGTCGTCAAGAGGCAACCCACCGGAGGAGACACTGCACTGCTGCCGAGTCACTTCGGTGGTGTTCAGTGGCGCCTGTTCTGATCTAACATACGCAGGACACCACCTACTAAGCCCCCTACTGACGACAATAATTGCTTAGTCGCGGAGCCAGCGTGAGTGAGCTCTCCCTCCGGAGGGCGCCACCACGTCCGTCCAACGACAGCCCCCATGAACTCGCCGATACCGGTGACCCTAACGGAACCAAACCAAGACCACAAACTTGGAGAGGACATCGAAACTGAGGTCACCATGAGAGCAGGGCATGAAGGGCCACAGAATTTGAGACATTTTTTTTTAATGCTGATCGATGAGAATGAGGATGATTAAGATGATGCTACGGATTTCCATTTCGGTCTGAGACTACATGACAGGGCTGTACTCTACGCTTCCTTTCATAATATATCCCGGTGTCAACCAGGCCCGAGAGATACAGGCACCTGCAGTGTTGGTCAGGAAGTTTGAGCAACACTCTCAGAAACGCATCCATTAAGTGGATGAAACTCGACTGTGTGGTCCCAGTCTTCCCAACCGAGTCCGCAGCAAACTCAACTCTGGGTAGGAGCCGGTCGGGGCAGAAAAAACTCATATGACTCTGATGGGATTCGAACCCACGACCTCCCAGCCGGGAGTCCGCGACGCTAACCACTTCGCCACGGCGGCTGGTCCTTTCGTCTCTGATCCTATCCTCCTCTCTTCCCTCCCTGGCTACCCCCCCCCCCCCCCCCCCCCCTCCATTCCTTCTTTTTTCTCACACACAGTCACACACACAGCGCGCACGCGCGCACACACACACACACACACACACACACACGCACACGCACACACGCACGCACGCGCGTACATGCACACACACCTACGCACACGTATACACACACACACACCACACCACACACACCACACACACACACACACACACACACACTCTCTCTCTCTCTTCTCTCCTCTCTCTCTCTCTCTCTCTCTCTCTCTCTCTCTCTCTACTCACCATCAGAAGACATGGAGCCGTCCAGCGTGCAGGTGAGGTCCTTGGTGGAGGCGAAGTAGACCACCACGGCCACCACGGCCACCAGCACCAGCACCAGCAACACCAGCACGAAGCCCACCAGGACGCTGACACGGCACCCTCCGGAGGAGCCCCGCCCTCCCCCTCGCTTGTCGGGGTCGCCTTCAACGCTTTCGCCGTTGACATCCGAACAGGGCATTGTTGCCGCTGGCCTGCCAGTGAGTTGATGGACTGTTGGATAAGAGCGCGAGCGTGTGTGTGTGTGTGTGTGTGTGTGTGTGTGTGTGTGTGTGTGTGTGGTGTGTGTGTGTGGTGTATTCCTGTTTGTCTCTGTGTTGCTTTCCTTCTTGTTTCCTTATGTATAAATGGGGTTACTTTGGAAATATTGAATTAGGAAATGCTTGGAATAATTTTCGACAATGATGAATGGTTTACGCAATTGAACTGTTTATTCTTTTATTTGCTTATGACGCGTTCCTGTCATCTAAAACAGACTCCAGCTTTCAGACACGGCTCCACCATTTGCATGTCGCGGTATCCTGGTCACTGTTCCTGTTACTATGGATACAAACAGCATCGTAGTCTTTAGGAAGGGTGGATATATATGGCATCCACAGAGAGATCGTTGTACATATATTAGAAAAGTAGTTGCATACTCAGAATCAAAAACTTCTTACTTGGAGAATATTTCGACAGGGTCGCCCTGTCTTCTTCAGCTCACTGTTGCTGTTGTGGCAGCGAGGCTTGATGGGACGACTGTTGTGGGGTGGGTGGGTGGGGGGGGGGTGGGGGTGAAACGGTTGTCAGGATCTGATTGTAGATGGGGGGGGGGGGGGGGGGGGGGGGGGGGGGGGAGAGTTCAAAGCCTTGATCTCTGTTCAGGCTGGGGGCGCCTGGTCTTAATTTCGATGGCTTCTTTGACTTTTGTTTTTGTGAGGAAGGGCTCTGTAGACAGGATCTTAGTTTCTTGGGGGCTGAAACTGTGGCCTGTGGCTTGTAGATGTTCATGTATGGCAGAAGTAGATCGGTTTTGGTGTTCCTGTAGACGGGTGGTAAGTGGTCTTGCTGTCTCGCCAATGTAGGTATGGGTACAGTCTTGACACCCTACCTGGTGCACTACACCACACTGCTTGAGGGGGTCCGTTTTGTCTTTGACATGGGTCAGTTGCTGGCGTAGGGAGTTGGTGGGTTTGTGGAGCACTTTGCATCCATGTCGTTGGAAGGTCCTGGCTAGACGCTCTGAGACTCCTTTAATGTAAGGGATCCCCACTTTCAAAGTGTCCGTATCTGTGGAAGAAGGGTAGGGAACTCAAGGGTTGTCCCACATCCATGCAGGGTATCCATTAGCGGAAAGGGCAGTCTTGATGTGTTCTTCTTCTTTCAGCTCTTCCTCCTTAGTGGAACACAGTACAGAGGCTCTGTGCATGAGGGTGTTGACAACAGATCTCTTGTGTTGGAGGGGGCGGTTGGAGTGAAAGTTCAGATATTGGTCAGTGTGGCTGGGTTTCCTATAAACGGTGGTCTCCACCCTGTTGTCATGGGTTTCGGGATGAACGGGATCTTCCCTTCTACTTCAGTTTCGGAAGTGAATTTGGATACTGTCGTCGATGGAATTCAGAGATCAAGGCTTTGAACCCCCCCCCCCCCCCCCCCCCCCCCCCCCCCCCATCTGCAATCAGATCCTAGAACCGTTTACCCCCCACAACAGTCGTCCCATCAAGCCTCGCTGCCACAACAGCAACGTGAGCTGAAGAAGACAGGGCGACCCTGTCGAAATATTCTCCAAGTAAGACGTTTTTGATTCGAGTGTGATACTTTTCAATGTCGAATCAGAATTCAAAACTAAGTCTTAGTTGTACACATAGATTAAGATCAATGTTGTGAACTAACCTCATCGCATATCGTTTGCATACAGTATTAAGAATATTGTGAACTAACTCCATCATTACTTGGCGTTATAGTGTTACACAAAACAGATTTACTGATGCATGCCACGACTAAGCAAATTAAGGAAAATGTGTCGCAGACTGCATAATGTTAGAACTTTGCAAGCTGAACGACACCTTCTGAAAGTTACTGATGAAACCGTTTCATACACAAATAAAGCCTATGTTGTTACAAGCTGCGGAATCATGGGGTTCTAATAAAGCTTCCTCAATGAGAGAAGATACTTGTACTGAAAAGACATCTCGCTGTCAGTATACGAACACCAAATGATTTGGTGTCTAGTGGGTTTGGAAGGTGTCCTTTCACTCTCAGTTCTAGTGTCTGGTATATAGAACACGGGCTGAACTGACACGTATGGGAGAAAGCACGCTCCCTTTCAAATCAAATCAAATGTTGTTTAAGCCTGAAAAAAACGGAA
>CM031629.1:4503098-4505598 GCA_018398815.1 Conus ventricosus | reverse complement strand
AGACATATGGTTTAGTTGTGTCCATTCAGTAAGTTTATTGATATCTGCTTGAAGCTTGATTGTTAATTCATAGGCATCAGAGTCGTTTTCGTGAAGAGATGTATCATCTGCAAACATTTCGCATTTACATTTAACAAAACAAGGCAAATCATTTACGTAAATAGTAAACAAAAGAGGTCCTAACACAGAGCCTTGTGGAACACCATATTTGACGGGCATAAATGTTGACAATTTGTCAGCTACAGCTACTAATTGTTTTCGGTCACATAAAAAAGATGAAATAAGACTTATGAACTCGGAGTCAGTTTTGTAAAGTTCAAGTTTACGGCACAACAAAGAATGGTTGATGACATCAAATGCTTTTTCAAAGTCTACGAAAAGAATACCTGCAAATTTATTCTCGTTTATGCTGCAAAGAAGACTGTCCATAAGCTGTATGAGGCTGTGTGGCAAGAAATGAGTTTTCGAAAGCCTGACTGACTTTCGTGGAGAAGTTTGTTATCAGCAAAATAAGAATACAAAGACTTATGCATGTGTTTTTTCGATCGGTTTTGCTATGGCTGATAAAATGGATATGAAATGGATATAAAATGGGTTTGAAGAATCTCCGGTTTTATACAGAGGAATAACTTTAGCTTCCTTAAATTTAGAGGAAGTTTGTTTATCTATGCATAAATTGTATAAATATGTCAAAGTATCTGTGATAACAGGACATGACAACTTAAGTATTTTTGTCTCGATACCATCTAAATCACGAGTATTTGATTGGGTTGAAGTAGACAAGGCTTTACTAACATCTAAAACGGTCATGGTTTCAACTAAATGGAACACGAATATCCTTAGATTGGATGTATTGTTCTAAATAATTGAGGTCATTTTCACTAGATCTATCATTTTAAATATGATCTATCTGCTATGGTTGCAAAATGATTATTTAGTTGATCTGCAGATATGTCTGAGCTCATTTGTTGACTTTTTGACACATGATTATCAGTTAATATGTTAATTGCTTTCCAAATTTGCCTGGTATCTTTGGTAGAAGTTAACATTTTTCTAAAGTAAGTACGTTTCGATTTCCGTTTTAATGACGTCACTTTATTTCTTTGTTTTCTGAATTCTTCATTTGTTCCGAAATTACTCAAATGATTTCTTTTGTTAATTTCTGTGTCGATTTCTTTAGTTATCCATGGAGGTTTTGTTTCCTGTTTTAATCCTTTCTTTATAAAAGGGGCGTGTTTATTATAACAGAGTAAACGTAATCAATCCAAAATTCAGCTGCTTTATTTGGAATCTCTGATTTTATAGATGAGGTCAAACTGTGCTTCAGAAAGGTCAGTAAGGAAATCTTCTTCTTTAAAGTTTCTAAAGCTCCTGTAGTAAATAACTTTGTGACCTACTTTTGGAATTTTTACACGGTTTTTGAACCAGGTAAGGCAAATTGGGTTGTGATCACTACAGCCATAGGGAGGGGAACAAAGTTCGATAATGGATTGTTTTGCATTTGTGTAAATATGATCTATTAAAGTAGCGGAATTTTCAGTTATACGTGTTGGTTTAACGATTAGTTGTTCTAAATTATATGATATAATAGTTTTGATACCACTTTGATTTTGTTTTTAACAGATCAATATTAAAATCTCCTAAAATAATGTCTCATAATTAGAATGGTTACTTCATCCATTATTGCATTAAATCTGACCTGCCAATCGATGGTTTCTGATGGGTTTCTATAGACAAAGCCTATTGCAAGCGGTTGACTATTATGTGTGTGTGTGTGTGTTGTGTGTGGTGTGTGTGGTGTGTGTGTGTGTGCCTGCAGTATGTGCATGTGTTGTGTGCGTGTGCAGAAGTGCATGTGCATGTGTGTGTGTGTGTGTGTGTGTGTGTGTGTGTGTGTGTGTGTGTGTGTGTGTGTGTGTTGTGTGTGCGCGCGCGCCTGCATGTATGTGCGCGTGTGTGGCGTGTGCAGAAGTGCATGTGCATGTTTTGTGTGTGTGTGTGTTTTGTGTGTGTGTGTGTGTGTGTGTGTTGTGTGTGTGTGTGTGTGTGTGTAATTTGTGGGTTTGTGTGAGCACACGTATCTGCATATATGGCTATATGTTTACATATTTGTGTGTATGTGTGTGTCTTTGTATGTGGGGGTGTGTTGCATGTGCGTGTGTGTGTGCATTTGTGCGCTTATGTGTATGCGTGTGTCCGCGCGCGTGTGCGAGGGGGACGTGCACATGCACACATGTGTATATGTGTGTGGGTAAGAGCGAGCGACAAATACGTTGGCAGAGAATGCACATCAATAAAATTAATGTTCAATAGAAACTAAACCTGTCACTATTCTCAACATGAAAATTTCCAGTCTTGCCACTATAGTCAATTAGTCTTTCTTTAAAGGTACGGAAAAAAACTGTTCACAACTCCGACACCTTGGGTTGAGCCATACGTACCCGAAACCATGTTCATATAATTTCGCTTTAACACGTGACAACCCAGCTCTTCCTTTTTC
>CM031629.1:4481746-4502098 GCA_018398815.1 Conus ventricosus | reverse complement strand
ATGTTTTTTGTACTTGGACTCAGAGGGGATATACATGAAACTTACAAAGTCGCTTTACGAAACTAATAATAATAATTACAATGCACAGGTGCTTCGCCGTTTGAAAGCTTTGAATAAAAATACTGCGAACTGCTGTACAGTGTTTTCATTTGCAGATGACAGTAACAAAATAAGCTTGAATAAGCAAGGTCTTGTACAACATTTGGGGGGAATAAACTTTTCTCTTATATCTGGTAACTCTGGACAAGTTAATGCAAAATGCACTTCATCTTCTCTTGACTGTCGACATAATGGACACAGCAGATCAGAGGCATTTACTTGTCTATAAACGGCAGTGATGAACAAGGGTATCAGAAACACCAACTCTAAATCTTGTCATCACAAACTTCAAGTGCCTGTCCATGGTCATTGACATATACAGTTTCAGTTTCAGTTTCATCAATGAGGCGTCACTGCGTGCGGACTAGTCCATATACGTTACACACACCCGCTAAGTTTTGAGACCACGCTACGCATGATTTGAAGCTGATGGATCAATGAATTAACAACAAAGATGAGAGAACTGAAGAAGAGGGTCTCGTGGCTACGACTCAGTGGATGTCTGACCTACGCATTAGCCCAACGCGCTGGTCAGACCTTGAGTGCCTACCTACCATTTGTGTGTGTGTGTGTGTGTGTGTGTGTGTGTGTGTGTGTGTGTAGTGGATGTACACGTATGTGTATGATGTGTGGGCATGGGCCCATGTGTGTGCGTGGGCGCATGTGTGTGTGTGTGTGTGTGTGTGTGTGTGTGTGTGTGTGTTGTGCGTGTGCGTGCGTGCGTGCGTGCGTGCGTGCGTGTGTGTGTACCTGCAGGTATGTGCATGTGTGTGTGCGTGTGCAGAAGTGCATGTGCATATATATATGTGTGTGTGTGTGTGTGTGTGTGTGTGTGTGTGTGTGTGTGTGTGTGTGCCTGCAGGTATGTGCATGTGTGTGTGTGTGCATGTGCATGTGTGTGTGTGTGTGTGTGTGTGTGTGTGTGTGTGTGTGTGTGTGTGTGTGTGTGTGCCTGCATGTATGTGCGCGTGTGTGTGCGTGTGCAGAAGTGCATGTGCATGTGTGGTGTGTGTGTGTGTGTGTGTGTGTGTGTGTGTGTAATTTGTGGGTTTGTGTGAGCACACGTATCTGCATATAGGCTATATGTTTACATATTTGTGTGCATGTGTGTGTCTTTGTATGTGGGCGTGTGTGCATGTGCGTGTGTGTGTGCATTTGTGCGCTTATGTGTATGCGTGTGTCCGCGCACGTGTGCGACAAATACGTTGGCAGAGAATGCACATCAATAAAATTAATGTTCTATAGAAACTAAACCTGTCACTATTCTGAACATGAAAATTCTAGTCTTGCCACATATAGTCAATTAGTCTTTCTTTAAAGGTACGAAAAAAAACTGTTCACATCTCCGACACCTTGGTTAAGCCATACGTACCCGAAACCATGTTCATATAATTTCGCTTTAACACGTGACACCCAGTTCATCTTGCCTCTATTATCTAGTTCTATCGGCGTTTTATAAGCTTTATGGGGTAATCTATGTTCAGCCATCTGAGTTCATTTGAGCCAGTACTTAATATATTTAACAGTGAAGTGCAAAGATATGGGATATCTGTTAGTCTCTCCATACACAAGATCGTTTGGGGCTTGTGACGATGCACCCAAGAACTTTTTTTAAAGCAAATAAATGAACCTTTTCGCATTTTGCATCGGCAGCATCAAGATCTACAGTTCAGCCCCATATTGTAGCATAGGCAGGATTTGAGCATCAAACAATTTCAAAAACAAAGCAAGAGATGCATTATTCAGCTTCAACTTCTTCATAAAACATAGCAATGCATTTTTGTTTCTGCAAGCAATATCTTTACATGCGAAAGTGAAACTCAATCGTGTAGAGAAATATGCACCTAAGTATTTATATGCATTTACAACAGGCATATTTGCCCATCATATGTCCATTTTTCCCGAGAGGAAAGGTAAGTCCCTTTTCGGAAAACGATTATATTACTTTTACTCAAATTTACTTTTAGCTGGAGTGAATTAGCTGCCCTTTGGAAACTGTTTAGTTGCGTTTGCAGGCCTATTACTGTCTCAGACATTAATGCCACGTCGTCGGCAAGCAGTAGAATAAATATTTCCATAGCATCATTTACAAAATGGCCACCATGTCTTCCAGAGTTTATTACCTCCAAAGTCAGCTCATTAATGAATAAGAAAACAAAACTGGGCTGCATACATCACCCTGCTTAACACCTGATGTGCAATTAACATAATCAGTTAAAACAGCACCACATCGCACCTTTGCCTTTACACAGACATACATACTCATAATGCATTTATATATCTTTCCATGAACACCGTTTTTTAACAAGACAGGCCAAAGTATGGTTCTATTGATAGTCAAACGCTTTCTCAAATCGATGAAAGCAACATACAACTTACGGTTCAGACAAAATTGTTTTTGAATGAAAGCCAATAATGTGAACATATGGTCTATGGTGGAACGATTTTGCTTAAACCCAGCTTGCAACTCACATGTGATGTTATTGTCCTCAACTCACACTTGAAGTCTTTTATTAATAATTGCACTATACAGTTTGTTGCAAACATTGCACAACGAGATTCCTCTGTAGTTGTTTGGATTGGTAAAAATCCAACAATCGCATGCCATCAGATCAATTCTGTTTACTCAGTTAATCGAACACAACATTCCAGATTCTGGAGGTACGGAGTTACATTGCTGCAGTCTGAGCATAACGTAACTTTATTGTTATCATCGTCGTCGTCATCATCATCATTATTATTATAATTATTATCATTATCATTATTATTATTATTGTTGTTGTTCTTGTTATTATTATTACTACTTTTTATTTTACTATTAATGTTATCATTCATATTAATTACGATGGTGATGAGGATGATGACGATGACGACGACGACGACGATGACGGCGACGAACGACGACGATGATTAGGGAGTTGAATTAAATACGGTGACAGCCCAGATATGAACCTTCGCGGTCGGCTGGGCAATGAGCAACGTTATCTTCCTTGTTGTTGGTATTGTTGTTGCCGTTGTCATAGCTGTTGTTGTCATTGTTGTTGTTCTTCTGGTTGTTAAAAATGCTTATATGGGGCCTGCCCTCGATTTGAGAGGAAGCGCTAAGCGGTTTACAATCATACTTTACTTCACACAGTAGGCTGCCTACCTGGGTAGAGCGACTGAAGAGCTGCCTGTTGGTGCTTCATTCAGCCGTTTCTCGCGTCATTCAGTGTGTCAGTCAGTCGCTTAATCATTCATATTTTCATTCTTTCAGTGCATGCTGTAAGTATACACAAGTCATCAATATCAACGATCAAACTGGCCTTTATCTTTTGAAAGTAGATGATGGGATATTACATGTGCGCAAGATGTTACGTGTGTGTTCACGTACGGAACCTCGGTTTATAGTCTCATTCGAAGTACTTTTTGGGGAAATAAGAGTCAGAACCAATGTTAACTCGGAAAGAACACCCCGCTTGCCCTTCTCCTCACTGTACCGACACGCCCCGGCGGAGATTCGAGCCCTCAACCCAAGATCTCCAGGACCACGAGTCCAGCTTGTACTGACTGACATATTCCGGTTCTATATGATAGTAGACGTGAAGCACACTTTCAGAGAGACAGACAGACAGACAGACCGGCAGACAGAGACAGAGAGAGATAGAGAGGAAACAAGAATTTTTGTTTTGTTTTGAAAACCCAGTATAGTACGAGAGAGAGAGAGAGAGAGAGAAGAGAGAGAGAGAGAGAGAGAGAGAGAGAGAGAGGAGAGTCAGAGACAGAGACAGACAGCCGGACAGAGAGACAGAATGAGACAGACAGACAAACGGACAGGCATGAATTCAACAAAATGACGCTCTATGATATTTGTAGTTGAGCATGTTGAAATATGAGAACAGATGCAGACAGACAGACAGACAGACAGACGAGTATCGATGCACATTGTAGAAGTACAGCGGCAGTGTCTCAACAAAACCCGACAGTTGGTCACCATTTGCCATGGGTGAATTTGGAATTCAGGTTTTCCCCAAGCCTGTTAAAATACATTCACACGTAGAGAAAACTGAGGGAAAGGATGGGAAGGGGGTGGGTGGATTAAAACGACAGAGAATTACCTGTGTCATTGAAAGAGCATGCGCTATACATATACATCACCCCTGCACGCGCGCGCGTGCGCGCGTGTACACACACACACATACGCACATACACAAACACGCACGCACGCACGCACACACACACACAGACACAGACACACACACACACACACACACACAGAGACTCGGACATACAAACATGTGCGCGTACGCACTCTTAAGCATTGTCACGCGCCTGAGAACACAAACACATCCCCCTGCCTTCTCTGTCTGTCTGTCTGTCTGTCTGTCTCTCTCTCTCTCTCTCTCTCTCTCTCCTCTCTCTCTCTCTCTCTCTCACAACACACACACACACCACACACACACACACACACACACACACACACATCACTTTCTTCCTATTTTTCCCCCTCCTATTTTATCTTTGGCCAGTGAACACGGTATACAACGACCATGAAGACAAAGAAGCAGCAATACAATGTTTTACAAGTACCCTTGCTGGGACAAGGATGGCCGCCCCAGCGCGCCCCCTTACCCCCCTTCCCGCCCCTACCCCACACCACCGCCACCCTACCCCCCGTCCCGCCCCCCCTTCCCGGCCAATCGCATCTTCCACCTCCCTAACTAAAAGTGCTCTGTCCTTCTGTAAACAGTACGGGCCACACACCGCTATTCATCTACACCCTTCATAATTGTCTTCTAGTTGCCCTAATACCCCTCGCGTATTTCTATTGCTACAAACTGGTTTTGAAGAAGTTGAATAGAAACCAGTTTGTAAATGAATAAAACAGACCGCAATCAGCGTCAATATCACACACTAACACACACACACACGACACACTATCACAAACACACACACACACACACACGACCACACACAAAAGAAAGAAAGAAAGAAAGAAAAAGAAAAACGAGCACACGCGCGCGAGTTTTATAGAGAGGAATGCAGCACAGTAGGAAAGAGAGAGGTTATCATGACGTCCGACATATGCAGAAGAAACATGTGGAATTTTAACGACATTTAATTTTCTTGCTGAGGTGTGTCACAGAGAAACAAAGGTCACACAGAATGAACTGGACAAAGACCAACAAAGAACAAAGAAATCGCAAACAAACACAGTCAAACAAACAAACAACTGAACCGCACACGCGTTTAAGACCTGCTGGGCTGGTCACTTCTTCAGCAGGTACAAATAACATTACAAAACAATGAAGAAAAAAAAACATGGGGTGCAAAGTTTGTCCTTAAAGGTGAACAGCTAAAACTTACAGAGGGTGGAACAGAGGTGGAAGGGGGAGATGATGGCAGGTATAGAAGACTTTATCAACAATAACTGATCAAGAAATCAAGAAAGCGTAGTCATAACTAACAACCATTCAATGCTCAAAACAACAACCCCTATCACATGTTTTCTGCCAGACGAATAGGGAAGGGGTATCTGCTTTGTGATAAAAAAATATCCGAGGGAAACTAACATGTTTTATTATTCTTACCCTATGTTTCTTTTTTCAATCAAGAGGCAAATTGAAAGAAGGATAGCATTATTTCTAGTCAGTCAATTTCATTTTGAAAATGAGAGAAAAAAAAGAGGGAAGAAAGAAAGGAAAGAAGAAAAATGAAGAAGAAAAAGAATCGAAAGAAACAGAAGAAAACTTACAGGGGGGCTAGACACAAGGGGAGTCTGGTTGCATGTTTATGTCCTGGTATTTTTTTTTTTTATTTGTCGCCGAGAAAGGCATTTTTTGCGAAAATTTCTTGTCCTGTTTTTGTGTCGTGCATTAAATTCGTCTTACTTTTCACAACTTTATTTTGCGAGCTCATTTCTGCTTTTTTTGTCAAGAAATACTGAACCAAATAAGTGTGGGGGAGAGAACAGGAAAACACGGATTTAAGCTCACCCGCTCACTCCACCTCGGTACTTAACCGGTTTCGAACGGGCCGGGCCCTTAGAAATCCGTGTTTCCTAGTCTCATAACAAGTAAGACTTCATAACCAAAAATAACGATATCCTAACAAAATAAACAACTGTGTAGGGTTATCCGATTTCTTAATACTGAATTTTACTGAAACTTTTCAGATTTTAAAATCGGAATGAAATGAGGTAGGAGCAGTAATCTGACTAAACAGTAACCAAGTTTGGGGTATGTTTTGCTCCATAAGAAACCCTAACACAGAGTAACTTTTTATTCAAGGACTGGCACAGGTAGGCTTAACTTGAATAAAGTCAGAAGAACTGTCTGTCTGACTTTATTCGAAGTTTAAAAGGCTGTGCACAGTCTGAGAATACAAGTTACCTGTGTTAGGTTTTCCTAGTGAGGAGACAAAACAAACGCCACTTGTTTCCTGTTTTTCAGATTTTAGTTTTGTATAAATCCTGTGTTTTTTTTTCCTGGTCATTTTCAATAACGTCATTCCACGCATGCATCATCAAATGCATCTACAGTCTTTCATGTGACAAATAAAACTACAGTCTTTAACTGTTCTCTAAAGTCTTTTAAAACGAGTTATATTTCATGGCATAAAATCCACACACATTATATCCCAGCATGTCTTCCGCTAAAGGCTATTTTGACAAAGTGTTTTTCTACTTTATTAACTATGTCTCTTTCCTGCTGACAGTCTCTATAATAAATGAGTGTCTGAGTTCTTCGAAAACAATATAAAAAAGCGTTCTAACAACTCACACTCAGTTTATTGCTAGGATTAACAAAAATATGATTATATACATACCATAAAACTCTATGCATGATCTGCTTTGTTCTCATTATAAGTGTGGGCAAAAATCACAATATGAATCAAAATAATAACGATAAACTGGTTAGTAACGAGGTTGAGGATAAATATGAGTTTTTTTCCACTAACCCATTTGTTCCACAAATAATGAAACAATGAGCGGGTTTTTTGGTCCAATAAAGTTTAACTGGCTCACATAGTTTATAATAGATTTAATCTAATTCAGTATTATGTTTATCATACAATACTCTGTTTAGAATCCCCTGTTCAGTATAATAAAAACTCCTAATAGGCCTAAATGTGCTGATCATTAAGTCCAATACCGGTCTGTGAAGATTGTTTGCTATTTAAGTCAACAATCGGGGGATTTTGTTGGCTTGTTGTTATATGACCTTAACATCCTCAACGCATTGTGAAGAACACAGTAACTTTAAGAATGTCTTAACGTCTAAGTTTTTGCCAGCTAATAATTTAATTCCATCTATTTATAGAGGACGGCTCGAACTAACCGCCCAGAGCCCACGAACACCCATCCCTCTCTTAACAATCTTTTAAAGACAGAAATTATCAAATAAATCATTGTGAACGTGTCTCCTAATTTCACCTGCTTGGAAAAACTGTAATTTTTTGTAGGAAGCTTTCTTTAAAACTGTTTCTCGTTCTGTGGAGATGTACTTTTTATTCACCATAGACGGTGATATCTCAATCTCTTTTTTCCGACTATTTGATCGTCTGCATAAGACTTACAAGTAAACAGGGCCAGAGTTGAATTGCTTTTCCATCTGAAACTTTTATGAGCGATGCTAAAAAAAATGTAAATGGGCTTATGAATTCAAATTTAGCTTGTCCCATTATTGATCTAAATATAGTTCAAAGATGCGCATTTTGCGTCAGTTTTGACGCACTATTTTATGATCATGACTGACAACATTATTTTGCTTCTTCTAGATATTGCGGCAGCAGTTTTTTACTAGTTTAGGGAAACTTTTTGGTACACTGTCGCCAACTCTCTTTGCGTTTTATCAATCAACGATCTTTAAGTAGTACTCAAAAAACCATACAAAAGGTTGCTATCTCACGCATGTCTGTTCAAGAGTCAGTAACGTCTGTGCAAAGGTCTTTAATTCTAAAGCTATTTTATAAACACTCAACAGGCGCTAATGTAACTCCGCAGGATTTCCCTTCTGGCCCACGCGACATTTTTGTAGTACAAACTTATTATTTTATATTCGCAAAACAATGTGCAGGTAATCACATTTAACGACTTTCCCCTTTTGTCTTTGATTTTTTAAATTTAAATGATCCAACCCTCTCCCAACAAACTGAATCTTATAAACTGTAAAATAGGATTGGGTATAATTTTCATAATCGCAATATGCAGCTTCCCCTGATGGCTGAGGGTGGGGGGGGGAGATCTTAAAGGCACCATTGAGGGCCTGTCCATCAAATCAGTTTTCATCAGTGCATCAAGCTCATCTAAATGACATAGAGTAATGTATGTAATGCAAGATTGAGCGGACTTTCCCCCATCATAAGTAGTTTTGTCTGGTGTAACACTAAAAACTATGAGCGTCCGCTGATCTGTCAGTTGCAAAGCCCTTAACATTTAGGCTAGCTCTTATCAAATCGTAACTTCTGCATCAGTGCATGAATGTTTAACATTGTTTTTAGATTTGCATTGTTAAGTTTGAGAGTAACTGTCTAGTTACTCATTGCTTCTTTTGTGAGGCAAAACCCGAAATAACCAGTCAGGTATTGTTAACTGTTTAACTTTCGTCTCTTTCCCCTTTCATATTTTTTAATCTTATTATTCCCCTTGGCTTTCAGTTAAATTAAACCATACTACTATTGTAGAATATTTTCATGGATTGCGAACCATTTTTGGGTTCCGCAATCGTTATCAATAGCATGTTCTAAAGACGGAGTACTGTCTTGATTTTTAATTGGTTACAAACATTTTTTAAACAAAAAAAAAATGAGTGCGTTCAATATACTAAAGAATGCAAATATTCTGTTGGGCCGCACACAATACTTAAAATATAGCAACTGATACTCTGACATTGCTGTACCCAGACTGTCACTTTTCCATAATAGGTGAGTACTCCCCATTAAACAGATATCTTAACCCCCCTATTTCAGAAAAAGACTACATCGCGAAAGTGTGGTTCAGTCCATCCGATGCAGTTTTACCAGAACCATTTAAACTTTGCTGTGTTTGTGCAACAACTGGTGTGGAGAATCGTAATGCTAATCATTTAAATCATCCCGATTCTTTGGTGAGTCCGTGTACAGATATCATTTAATTATTACAAACCTTCAGACGTATTTTTGACTGAACTGCGAGCGCCATTACCAATGACAAACCGTTTAATTCCATTCAGCAACCGAATAGACATGAAGGCTTTTGAAAGGATCGTAACGATTCAATATTGATGTAGGACAGACCTTTAGACAAAAGTCAGATCTTAAACCATGGCATAGGCTCTCCTTATTTGTGGCGAGAACAGAAAGTATAACTATGACTGGAATCCTCCTCCCTTACACATCATTCTCTTCAGGCACAACAGATCACAGTAGGCGTCCATAAGAGCAAGAGCATAAACAGCATGGACACATTTATCTAAGAACATATCTGAGGTCTTAACTAAAGCGGGAATATAACGAATAAACTACTCTATCGTACTTACGTTTGGTGTTTGCTAGGTTCGCAAGCACAAGCAAGATTCGAGCATAACTGATTCTTCAACTGGCCTTGATGGCCACAAAAACAATACTTAGCAAATTTAGAGGACGCCATTAATTCTACAGTTATTTTACCTTCCAGTATAAAAAGGTACCAAAATGTTTACAATACGCAAGATCATAAGTAGACTTTGCTGTTTGGCACTGTTTAATACATGCTGCGTTCTGACCTCAGACTCCGAAAGGTACAATAATAACTACAATCATGAATTTCTTGTTTTTACAGCAGGCCAAGAACAGAAGGTTGGGAAAAACGATATAAATCGAGATCCAGTACTATTACAAACAATAAAAAAAAACAAAACAAACCCAAGATTAAGTCATCCAATCCCCGAGTCAAAGCCCGTAGAGACCGTTGAAAGACGTGGACTTTGTTCGCGATGACCATGAATATGAAAAAAACAGGCGCAGTTGTTGGATTAACGTGTCCTAGATGACATGGTCTTATCTTACTAATATTAACCCCAACTATTAAGAGAATGCAAATGCCCATAAGTGCTCAGCCATAAAGATGCCAACTACTTTGCTTGCAGTAGACAAAAGCCAGCTAATAACACTTCCCTAATATACCTGGGCAAAGAGTCTATTAGCTTTACCGGCTAATTTTTTTTAATAAACTTTCGCAAATGGATCAAGCTGTTTTTTACCCCACGATTTATCAGGCGAAAGCGTGTGGAGGCAACTGAACTTTGCCCTCCACCCCCGCCTGTAATAGCGCATCACCAGAGTACTTATTATTGCAAATCCTAAAGGCTGTTATAACGCTTGCTAATGTACACCTCGCTCTCTCAACAGCGTTCTTATTCAGTTCTGCTGAGCGGTCGTGTCTTCATATAAAATTCTTTGGATAGTTTCTCTTATTCTTTAACTGCGTTTGTAATTCTTTTACGGTTAATAAGACAACACTTCTAGGTCTTGCTGAACTATCCTTCTTTAAGTTCAATGTAGTCCTTTGTTTTATTCTTTCTTTATCATCACTCCCTAAGTTTGGCCTCGTTAGCCTCAGCGAGTATTTTTTTCTTCTTTTTCTATATCTCATTTTTTAGCTTCAGTCAGTTTGCTGAATTGTATAATAATTCTCTCTCTGATGGTTCTATAAAGCACGATCCGGCTTTTTAATTCGCATTATAGACGCCTGAAATGTTTTCGGGGGCAGGCGGTGATCTGTATAGTTTTTTATGCTGTTTCTTACTTCTTCATTGAGTACTGCTATGTACATCTTTGCGACCGTCCACTGTTGAATTAAATCTTCATTGGGCGTGGTTTGTTATTTTGGTAACTGTTGGGAGTTCTGTAAGCGTGTTTTAGAGACGTTTAGCAACTGTTTCCCTATAATATTTGGTGGTTTAGAATGCCAAGGCGATTAGATCTTATTGCCTTAGTCTGGTTTAATTTGTACTCAAACCTACAAACTTTGAAGAGTCCTCGTTTATCTGTAAGCTGAAAACGTTTTCCTTGGGTCGTCTTTAAAATACAAATGGCCATTCTCATCTCGTACAAAATCATTAGGTCTAAAACTTCGGGAGGTTTTTGTCCTAACTATTGTAATATGCTCCGACCGTACTTTCTGTTAATTCACATCGCCGCAATGAGAACTTTGAATGCGTGCTGTGTCAAAGGAGTCCTTTCATCCATGTCGGCGTCTCTAAAGATCACTAATATCATAATCTTCTTCACCTCCAATTCCTGCCATGTTTTTAAATAATTAACTTTTTTTTTTTATTTGTTTTATAAAAATGTCACAATTGTAAAGGCTTCCCCGATTCTTGACTCCGCATAGAAAGCTGAAAGAACCCCATGGCGTGAAGGGAAATTAACGGAATAGCTACAGTTCAAAAAAATCCAATCTACTATTGATGCGGATCAAAATTCATACTGTCAAATTTCCAGACCTAGGAGCGGATGATTTGAATTGGTGCCAGGCTCTTGCACGCTTACTTTCAAAAAAAACTCGCATCAGAAACAGACCCAAACCGGAACAGTTGTACAGATCTAGGGCTCGGGCAATCGATTCAGAAAATTTCTATAAAACTGAGGGGAAAGAAGTATTTTCTTTTACACAATGGCAGACATATTTTTAACGCTATTTTTTTACTGATCTATGGCTAACCGCGAATGAAACGGGCTGATCTAGCGTTTTTTCAAGAATCGAAAAAGAAGAAGCACTATAAACATAGAATAGGCGCCGCAGACGCCTAAAGACGGCAAAAGGTTTGTAGCTGTATGTTATGCGTATGGTAATCGCTTTTTCCATACCCTTAGATTTTGAGTTGTTAAACGCGCATGCCCCATACCGTCAAGGGGCATAAAAGACAGATTTCAAAACGAACTAACTTTAATGGACTACAAACGTGTTATCAGATCAACAACAACCGAAGCAAAAGTACAGCATTTCTGACATCTCGATAGAGTTTGATGATGTTAGCACTCTAAATTAGCAAGACTGATTGAGCAACAATATGGAGTCACAATTATAATATTACGAAAACGCGCGTCCTCAATCAACATATCCTAAAAAGCAGGGCAGACGCTATATGGAATTTTAATCTAGTGTCGCAGCAA
The DNA here is from genome assembly GCA_018398815.1 of Conus ventricosus. Classification (NCBI taxonomy): domain Eukaryota; kingdom Metazoa; phylum Mollusca; class Gastropoda; order Neogastropoda; family Conidae; genus Conus; species Conus ventricosus. Next base: position 4,489,885 of record CM031629.1, on the reverse strand, counting down.
AATCGCATAAAAAAGGTTTTTATTGCTGTGTGAAGATGAAGTACCATATGCAAGAGCAAGTGAAAAGTTTTTTTAAATCCAAAAATAACGAAAGTGCAATGTACAATTGATGGTAGTCCTAACCAATCTAAGCTAGCGGGCTAAACCTTATCATCATTTTGACGAAATAAGAAAATATTGTTTTGGTGGTGGGAGGGGTAGAAGTCCAACAGCAGACCTTGCTCTAAAGATCTACACCTTCACAGTGGTTAGCTTGACGATTATTTAACGATCAAATAACGGATTATGACTGACCAAAGGTCAACAAGGAAAATCAGTGCATGGAGTGTTAGAACGGTTAAAGACGTATAACATTCAAATGGAGAAAGAAGAAAGAAGCCGATAAACCACTTAAGTACAATTGTTTTTTATTAATTTGATACAACGAGCTGAATATTACAAAAAAAAAGATTAACTTTGTAGAATACTAAATTATTTTTCATTTAAAAAGCATTTCTGTTCAAGTTTATCCAAATGTGCCTACAGCGCCCAAGTCGCCACGAGAAGAGATAGTAGAAACCCCCGTCATAAAAACCTTAGATTAACTAACATTACACAAATGACTGACAAAAACAGAGCAGGACCTTTCAAAGTACAGCAAAACCAAACGAAGGTATTCTGCTGCCTTTAATGCTGTTACCTATGTTATACGGAGCTTCAACAATAAGTGCTGCATTTCATCAGTACGAGTGGTTGGTCTCCTTAGCAACAGGTGTTGTGCACCTGCAGCTACTCTAGTGGTTTGTCTTTAGCGCATGGCCTGTGTTCATTAGCAGATAGTGCTGCTAGCAAAACATTAAAAACTAAACTCCAACAGCACACAGCTATGTTCAAACTAATAACAGCTAAACTTAGTTCCTTTAAGCTGATTATAAAAAAAGGCACTACTTGACCTCAAAACATCACGGAGAAGAATTTAACTATACAAGGCCGATTTGAAATGACTACAAAAGAAAAAAGTTTGATCTTCCAAGAAAGGCGAGGACAAGTTTTTCTCAACAGCCAACGCCGAGCAGATAAAAAAGGAATGCTTTAAAAAAAGTAAACGAAACATTAAACTCTGTTTTTAAACAGCTCACATTAACAACGCCAAAGGGTGTTTTTTACTTTAGTTTATGAGTCAAACACAAAAAGACCACGATATTGATTAATTATTTTTTTTGATTTAAATAAATTTTTTTGAGTTAAAAAAAGAAACTCAGCATGGATAAAATATATGAAGGTCCAGACGAATTGTTTGAAGCAATGCAAGAAATTATCAAGAGCACGAATGATATTGATTTAGAGTCATTGATCCAAACAAACGAAACAGGCAAGTTGTTGCTCATGCTATTTCTCAAGTTCCAAGTAAACTAACATAGACCCGCCAGTTTAAAGTAATGTTAGCGTTTAACGACAATATAACAATAAATGAAGAAAATCTAGAAGTCTGGGTCTCGACAACAAAAAGATATTTTTGTCTCATAAGACTTAACACCTGGTTGGGCAGACCAACTGCTTACACAGTTTGATGTGGCCCGGCTGAAGAAGCCAAAATGAGAGGCTCTGGTTGGTCAGAGGGCGAAGTCTTAGAAAATCAGATTAAAAACAGTCTAAGTATGCGCCGATTGTAGGAAAGGCTTACATTCACTACCTCCAGCATTATTGCAAAAAAGCAGTTCTAAAACATAAAGAATACAGCCCAACAAATGTTTATGTGGTGTGTTCTCCGCAAGGCTGCATATATCCGCAAAAAAAACCAGAGAGAGTGTCTAACTATCACCCTTACATCAATGATCTTAACTTTAGTGGAATATCCTTTCCTGTTAGCGTAGATCAAATTGATCAGTTTGAAGAACAAAACAAACCAATAACTGTTAATATCTACAAATGGATGAGGAAACAAATCTACAGCCTCAAGAGTGTCTAAGAACAGCCCAACGATTGGCGAACCAGACAAAAATCATGTTGACTTACTTCTGATGTTTCACCAGCGGGCTACCGCATTACACATTGATACGAACAATGAGTAGATTATTGAGGTATACTTCAAAGCAAAAAAATAAACAAGAATTCTGCAGAAAATGTTTAACAAGAATTCCATCTGTTCAAGCCGCAAGCGAACATAAGAAACATTGTATCGGCCCAGTTGACTGTAATACGGAACTAATTACGCCCCACCCGGATCTAAAGTTAGTTTTAAGAACTGAAACGGATGCAAAATTCTCCATACATTGTTTACGCAGACTTCGAGTCGCTTATTGTTCCTTATGAAGGGCCAGCGCCACAAAAACTCGAAAAACAGTTTTAATGATAATCATCAGATTTGTTCATTTGCCTTCATTTATGTCAGGTCGGATGGCGCTCATTCAGCACCAGAATTATATAAGGGCTAATGCTGCAGAATAACTTCTTAAAACGCATGCAGCAAGTGCGTAATGACTGTTCTAATAATCTGAATTTATCTGAAATCATAATGACGCCTAAAGATCAACAACAGTATGACTCAGCCACACATGTTGGATTTGTGGTTTAGGGCTCTCATCAGACGAAGCCAATCCAACAGTAAGAGACCATGATCACATTAGCGGAAGTTCAGAGGAGCAGTGCATAGTAAATGCAATCTTCAACTAAAGTTTGAACCAAAGACATGGAAGCTGCCCATCTTCTTTCACAACTTGCGAGGTTATGACTCCCACCTTTATAATGAAAGCAGTGGGCGATGCCTTCAGGGTAACATGCATTGCACAGTCATCAGAAAAGTAACATGTGTTTCACTTTGAATAACATGTCTTTTTTAATGATTCTATGCAGCACATGATGGGTTCGTTAGAGTCGCTGGCTATGTCCTTAAAATCCTGCCCAATAACGAAAGAATATTTTGACCCAACTCTCGTTAGAAAGGGTGTTTACCCTTATGAATACATAAAACAGTTGGGAAAGGTTTGACGAAGACACACTTCCCCCCTAAAGGCGCGTTCTTTTCTAGTCTTAGAGGAAAGGACATCAGTGACTCCGATACCAGCATGCTCAAGATGCGTGGCAGAAGTTAGAGTTAAAACGAGGGGAGACTATCATGACTCCTACTTGATGGCCGATACATGTTTGTTGGCGGACGTCTTTGAAAATTATAGAAAGACCTGCATGAAACATTATACCTGGATCCTGCGCTTTAAACATTTCTGCGCCCGGGATGAGCTGGGACGCTTTCTTAAAGTTTACTGGAGTACAGATTGATTTATTGTCTGACCTACCAATGATTCAGATGATTGAAAACGGATTGCGGGAGGAATTAGTATGGCGTCGCATCATTACTGTAAAGCAAACAACAAATACTTGGACGACTATGATCCGAGTAAAAGGTCTAACTATCTCATGTATTTAGATGCAAACAATCTGTATGGTTGGGCTATGGCGCAATCGCTTCCTTTACGCAACTTTAAAATGTACACAGAAGACAAATCCGAAAAATATTCAAAAGCATTAAAGTGGTTTGGGCAGTTTGACGCCGGGTCAACAGCGCGGATACATTCTAGAAGTTGACTTAGAATATCCTCACGAACTCCATGACCTGCATAATGACTATCCGTTTAGCAGCAGAAAGTCTAAAGATGAATCCAAGAGAGCCGCCTAAACTTGTGCCTAATCTTCGGGCAAAAAAAAATTAATTATGTCATTACAGACTTCTACAATTTTATTTAAGACACGGTTTGAAGTTGACAGCTGTTCATCGTATAATTGCTTTTGATCAAGAACAGTTCATGAAACCATACATCATGAAGAACACTGATCTCAGAACTAAATCCACAGATGCTTCAGAAAAAGACTTTTTCAAGCTGATGAACAACAGCTGTTTCGGAAAGACTATGGAAAATCCGCATAAGCGTAAAGACGTCAGATTGGTCACCAAAGAGAACGAAGCAATTAAGCTGACTTCAAACCAAATTATCAAGACTTCAGAAGATTTCATGATCAGCTTTTTGGCATAATGATGAAAAAAAAAAGAAAGTCAAATTGGACAAACCTGTATTTATTGGGTTTACTGTTTTAGAATTATCAAAGCTTTTGATGTTAGAATTTCTTTATGACTACTTCAAACCCTCGTATCCAAGTCCAGAGTACTTTACACAGATACAGATAGTTTGTTATAGATATCCCTACTGAAGATATCTATAAAGACATGGAATTAGAAGTAGCTAAAGGACATGCAGGATGGTATGACACATCCGATTACCCTAAAGATTCGCCTTTGCATTCAATTACTAACAAGAAGGTTTTAGGAAAGATGAAGGATGAAATTATCTGGAAAGTGATCAAGGAGTATGTGGGGTTAAGGTCGAAAATGTACAGTATTTCGAGCCAGGAGAAAACATTAAGAAAGCAAAAGGAATATCTCGCAGTGTTGTGCAGTCAAACATATACATGACAACTACAAAGAAGCATTGTTTGACAATAAGACTTTTCATCATGACAACGTAAAACTGCGATCTAATCTACATGAGATCAACACAACTGTTGTAACAAAGAAGTCATTAGATAGAACAAACACAAAACGTGTGTTTGTTAATCCAGAGTTTTCATATGCATATGACATTGGAGAACCGTCAATTAATTAAAGCGGAACTGTGTCTGGTGGGATTATTTGTAGTTCTTCCTTTACAAAAGATCTTTGAGGAGCCGGTTGTTTTGTTGTGTCAGTTTCTCGTAAATAATACACGGGCGGATTCATCTTTACAATTCTTTTTATTTCATATGGATCACAACTCCAAACTGGATCAGTTGCCCTGATGCGAGTGTCCCCTTCTGCTTCCCCCGGTAAATAAAGGTACCTTACTTTCAAACCAAACGGTAATAGTTTGCTGGATGAAGACTCTCCTTCAGCAACATTTATTGTTTTTCTTTTTGATTGCTTGTACTGGTTTTAGCCTTTAAATTCTCATTATTCATTGCGCGCAAAACTGAGGGCAGTCCTTCTAACCCATTCTGTGTTGCGAGAATTGTCAATCAGCTCTCTGTGATACTGGTAAGAAAAAGTCTTTCAGCTAACTGTTTGTTAAAAGTTTTCGACTAAAGCCTGTGATCTGTGAACTCCTGGAATGCCTCTTTTAATGGTAACTCTATGTTTTAACAATAATTGATTCGCGACAAAAAACGCAGAAGAGCACACAAAACAAAGTGTGAAGTAACGACGATTTAATGCACGACACAAAACAGGACAAGAAATTTTCGGCAAAATGCCTCCTCAGCGACAAAAAAATACAGACATAAACATGCACATACTCCCCTTGTGAAGCCAAAGTGGTGAATGAAGTAGACAGAGGGACAGTGGAAGAGAGGGTGAGTAGAGTTCGAAGAATAGGGCACGAGGAAAGAGGGTAGAGTAAAGTGAGAGGAGGAAAAGGAGAGAGGGAGAGAGAGAGAGGAGAGAGAGAGGGGGGGGGAGGGGAGAAAGAGAGGGGAGAGACAGAGAGAGGATGGAAGTAGAGGAAGAGTGGAGAATAAGAGAGAGAAGAGGAGGGGAAGGAGAGTGAGTGGAGGGGAGGGGGTGTGATGGTATGTATGGGTGTGTTGCATATGAATGAAATGAACAAGAGAAAGCACAATAAATAAGATACAATATACTCGAAAAATCATTTAAATGGCAAGGCGAGGGGGGGGGAGAGAAGGGGGAGAGAAGGGGGTCAGCCGCCTAAAGCATCCGAACCAAGTCTGACCCAAGGGTAGGTTGCCCTACCCAAGCACCAAGGGGTGAGAGGGAAAACGGGAGAACCCCGAGAAAAAACCCACTACCAGATGCAGCTAAGAGCTGCAAGGCTCCCCCCCCCACACACACGAAAAAAAAAAAAAAAAAAAAAAAAAAAAAAAAAAAAAGCACTTGCCCGTGGGCATAAGCCTCTCACACACACACACACACACACACACACACACACACACACAAAAAGTGCGCGCGTGCGCACGAACAAACACGCACGCACACATACACACGCCAATAAAGCGCACACGCGTGGGGGGGGGGGGGGGTAACAATGGGGAATAAATGGGTAAATGCACAAACAAGGCATACATTAAGACATCTGGGTGTAGCATAGGGAAGTAGTGGTGCTATGGTGGCGCAACAGAAAAAAAGGGCAAAAATAAGAGCATTAACGCAAAAGATAGATATGCGGTCATGATGAGAGGCGCTAACAACACTCCCAATGACCAAAAAAAAAAAAAAAAAAAAAAATCTATACATATATATATACACACACATACATATATAAACATATACAGATATATATATATATATATATATACATACATAAGATATAGTAAAAAAAAAAAAAAAAATTTTTTTTAAAAGGGGAAGAAAAGGAGGGGAGGGAGGGGAAAGGGAGGGCAAAGGGGAGGGCCGGGGGAAAGAAGGAGAGAGATAAAGAGAGGACAAAAAGAGGGCCTAAAGGAAGGGTGGAAGTATGAGGGAGGGAGAGGGGGAGGTGGGTGGGGGGGGGGGGGGGTGAGAGAGGAAATAGTAGAGGTCGAAAGTAGAGAGAAAGGAAGTAAGATGGAAAGTAAAGAGAAGGAACGAAAGGGGGAAGGAGCCCTTCAGAGGACGATAGAAAAGGAACAAGGACGGAGGAGGTGAGGGAGAAGAAGGGAAAGGGGGAGAGGGGGGTAGAAAAAAAAAAAAAAAAAAAAAAAAAAAAGGGGGGGGGAAAAAAAAAAAAAAAAAAAAAGGAGGGGGAGGGGAGAGGAGGGGGCAAAGGAGGGTAGGAAGGAGAGGGATAGATACAAATTGGTTAAGTACATGAAAATGGGATGATTTATGCTTTTGAGATTACTTGGTATTACTTATGGGTTTTTTTATTTTATTTTTATTTATGTTTCTTTTTTATTATTTTTTTACCGCAGAAGATGGGTAAGGTAAGTGTTTTGAAAGTTGTGGTACAATGGATTTGTTTGATGTATTCTGGAAGGGAGTTCCACAAAGAGGTTCCCGAGTACGTTAGACTTGATTTAAATAGGTCAATTCTGGGATTGGGATATGGAGTTTGTGGGAGTTTCTCGACGAGACTTTTGAGAATCGTCTCATTAAAGTTGTTGGAGCATTCCCGGTCAGAATCTTGTGCATCATTAGCCCTTTGTTGTATTTGAGTCTCTGGCTGAATGGAAGAATGTGAAGATGTTTATAATCAGAGCTTTCGAGGCTAGTTTTCTTCAAAAGGATTAGTTTGAGCGCTCGTTTATGTAGGCTGAACAATGGTTTTAGTGTGTTTGCACTTGCAGAATCCCATATAGTCGATGCATAATCAACATGAGACTGAATATGAGCATGGAAAAAAAGTTTTCGTGAATGAAGGTCAAGAAAGTGTTTGATTTTGGTGAGCTGATAGACTTTCTGGAGAGCTTTTTGCATAGTAACGTTATGTGGGGATTCCAGCTGAGACTATTGTCAATTATTAGTCCTAATACTTTATGATGAGTGACTTGTTCCACAAGTACATTATTGAGGTGTATAGGAGGGAAATCATTGGTGAGCTTTTGTCTTTTTTTGCCTAGTTGTAATGTACATGAGTTTAGTTTTTTGAGGGTGAAGTGACATATGATTTAGTTCGGTCCATTTTACAAGGTCGTTGGTACTCTCTTGCAAATGTTTTGAAAGACTGGAAGGATCATTATGGCTGGTGTGAATTGTGGTGTCATCTGCAAAGAGTCGCATGTAGATCTCACATGTGTTGGCATCCGTTAGTCTCGGGAGACGATGGATTTGCGCCCTTTGCGAATGTTTCAGTTGGTCATACAGCATCTGCTGTGGCTGTATAGACCCCACATGGGAGTGGCAGTCTCTGCTGCATTTGATGCACTTGAAGGCCGAGTCGGCTGCTGGCAGCAGCCGCTTGTCTTTCTCTGTGCACGCTTGTCATCGGCAAGCTTCCGAGCTTCTCTTCGCCAGCTTCCAGCCAGTGTTCATAGTGTGTCTCCAGCTGGATCTGTCCTGAGCAAGCTCTTCCCAGGTGTTGGTGTCGATGTCGAGAGCCTTCAGGTCGCGCTTGCAAACATCCTTGAAGCGAAGTTGTGGTTCGTTGTTCTTGCCAGAGGCAGCTCTGCGTACAGAATGTCTTTGGGATCTGGCAACCTGCG
>CM031629.1:4461474-4481646 GCA_018398815.1 Conus ventricosus | reverse complement strand
ACGAACAAGTCAAAATGATCTTTACTGAGGGTAAGAGAGTAAGCTGCCACTTCTGTCATCCTACCCCCTAAAAAATGCAAACATCTAACAATAAACAATGGGGGAAGAACACACAATGCATAATGCAAAGGTGTGACAAACACTGCAACACATTACAATAATGTCATCAGTGACCGGACCCAATTTCATGTACTGTATTGTACGAAGTACAAGGCAACCTTATAAGACGCACCCCCGAATTTCACACAAAAAAACAGACTGTGTGTTTATTTATTTCCATACTCTTTGTCAGTCATAGTTATAAGACTCAGGGATCTCAGTTCAGGAGAAAAAAGTAACACCTTGTAGTCCATAAAATGTGGTACACTATTCTAACTTACCTTTAAAGGATATGCATGGGTGAACCTGAACTCGTTTGCTTTCTGGTTCGAGTCTGTTTTCCCTTAAAACATAACAAAGAAAAGTGGTTTACTCACTGTATAATGACCTTTTTTTAAAAAAAAAAACAATTCCTTTTCATTTCTTTTATCCATTTACTTACAAAGGACCAGTGTCTTTTAACATTCTTCTTGAATTTGATAAATAACATGCTTAATTGTATTTGCACACACACACGCGTTCAGTCAGGTAGTAAAATATAAGCCCACATACGGTAAAGTATCATTATAACAAATACTTGTGCCTTACTTACTAATGATATTGGACATTACTGGCACTTCATCGTCATAAACAAGAAGCAATAGCGCTCACAATCATATGATAAACACAGTGGCGTTACACCCTGGTAGGGCCCTCAGACCAGGGCCCTACCACTCTTTCAGCAAAGAAAAAAATGCTGCTAAGAGCAGTATAAATTGTAAATTCACTATAACTCTCTCAAGGGAGGCTTCTATTGCATCTTTCATATCCATACTTTGTCAGCTTTAAGCGGGCTTAGCCCCCCCTCCCCCTTTTGGGCATCGATACTTTTTGTAGGCTTGCTAAGCCACTGCAATAATGTCAGCAATACAATGAAATAATAAACAAATACCACCCCGCCTTCTCCATTAAACACACATGAACAGTGAAGTGCTGATGATTGAAAAGTGAAATGACAACTGCCTGACATAAGAGAAATGGCAGTGCCCTGGTTTTGCAGAAATCAACAAATCAGAATTAGCTTGCCAATATTAAAGTAATCAGACATTTCTCCTGACTGGATCCAGGCATAAATGGATGTTTTCACATCCAACTGTGGATGATCTATGACTAGGAGGTCTGGTAAATCACTGCACCAGACATAGCAGAATACTAGTCACTTTCTTTTAAGTTTTTCATACCTTTTGTTCAAAAGCTAAGAATGCATGATTGAGGGAAACCATGCTCTAAAGGAAAATAACACATCATTTCATAACATGAACTTAAAAAATCAAAAGACATTCTATTACATGTCCCTATTTGCAACACACAGACTGTAAATAGAATATAATTACTGTGTTCGTAAGCAGCTGTTGGTCTGGACGCCTGCATCTCCAGTTGAAAATGTGCTGTTCGACTGCACGTGATTATCAGCTGCAGCAGCAAGATCTTTTGTCGAATCAGGAGGAGGACTGGCAGTCAGCTCACAATGACCTGTTGCAAAAATTCTGCCTTTAACCCTGTGCACATGCACGCAGGCTGACAGTAACATACACACTGGCACTAGCCACATACATGCATACCACACACAACCCTCCCCAAAATGTGCTAGCTCTCAAATCGAAAAATGTGCCTTTGAAAATCTTGCTATCCCCTCCCTCTCTACCCGCTAACTAGAAAACCGTGCCTTGTGAGTGGCAGAAAATGTTGTTGCTACCCCTTACCTCCCCCCTCCTTTCCTGTAAACTTTCGGTAGCTAAAGATGTTACAATATACCACAACACAACAAACACAAACACACACAAGAGTATGTCACTGAATGTGATTTCCGCTGAACATTGTTGCCCAAAAAAATGTATCGTACCATGTACATTACATGTACATGATCTCCATCCTCTTACTCTACTGCTAAAACATTGAGGTCTGGAGTACAGATGTAACAAAAAATAACAAGAATTTTATTTTTATTACTTTATGTTGTCTGTACTGTAGCAATGCATCCCAAACCCAAACCCCCGGGGTCTACAGAAAATAGACACGAAAACAGTTGTATTTTGATGAAGGAAATGAAAAGTTTGTGGTGTAGCTCAAAGTTAGACTAGTCAAAGTTTCCTTTGAATGAACAGCCAGGCCAGGGGGCCTATATATGCAGAGAACTTTGTCTAAGTATTCTATACTGTTATATAGGCCTACTAAGTATTTTACTACCTTTCCCCTTTGGCGCCCCCTTTTTGCATACCCCCCTCCCCCTGACTCACTCCGGGTAAAAGGGCAAACTAAGACGCCAGACGTCGTGATGTTTACTGCGTGCCTGATGGAGGCCTGGTGTAATTTTGGTTTTGCCTCGGTCCTGCTGTTGGCTGGGTTACACACCTGGCTTGTGGGATGGTTTGGGACGAGCCAGGAAAACAGACTGCCCTTTGTTTTTAGTGTTGTGTTGGCTGTGGTACAACCCCTGGGGTTGTAAGGGTTTGGGATGAGCCGGAATCAGAGGCATTTGTTTTTGTGCCCTCTCGTTTTTACTTAGGTCAAAGGGTAAAATTCTGATTTGAAAACTTTTCACAAATGAAAGAAAACAATTGGGGGTCCAAAAATTGGGCCAAATCTTTCCCATGTGTCTGGACGAACCCTTTCCCACGTCTCTTGATCGACTCGTCGCTCGGGAAAAGTGCAATGAACCTCGACGTGCGAACGTTGCTTCGCACACAACAGTCCCCCCGTTCCTTTTTTTCTTTGGGGGAAAGTTTTCTGAACTGAGAAGGGTACGGGAAAGATCTTTTTTGTGCAATGGTAAAAACTAAACGGGGGGGGGTTTTTTTTTTTTTCGCGTTTTTCAGGGAGACTATGTTCCGCGGGGGCTTTCCCTAAAAAATTCACTTCCGGTTTTTCAGTGTCGGGATAGTTTCTCAGTGTATAAAAAATTTTTATTTAAAAAAAAAACATTTACGTGTTAGGGGTTTTTTCCCATGGTTTAGTTGTTTTTCAAAAAGAAATTTAAGCAAAAAAAAATTTTTGTCTCTTGTAGTCCTTTAAACGCATTTTAAAATTATATGGGCATGATCTTTGACATAAAACACTGTCGTTTTTGTAGGACGTTTTTCATTGTTCATACAATTTTCTAATAGAGAAATGATTTCAAGCTTATCCAATTTCAATCCACTATCTGGATTTTTTCTCTAAGAGCACCCTCTTTTGCTCATTTATCAGCTATTTCATTTCCATAGATACCACAATGAGATGGGATCCAGCAAAACTCTACAAAAAGTTCCTTTCGCCATAACGAATAGTATCATAAATTTTATATAAAAAATTAAGTCTTCCTTACATTTGCATCCCAATTTCGTAAACTATAAAGAACAGATTTGAAGTCAACACAGATTAAATGCTGTAAATTGCCACATTAAGATCAGATATCCAAGATAAGGCCATAAGGACTACATATAGTTCAGCAGTGAAAACTGAAAAGTTCTTTCCTAAACAAAATGATTTCTTTGCTTTTAAATCGGGAATTACAAATCCAGCACCTGTATAAGATTCTAAAACTGAACCATCCGTGTGGATTTTGAGATGATGTGGATATGTGTTTTCAAGATGTTCTTTTGCTTCTACTGATACTAAATTAAATACTGTCTTCTTTTTTTTTCTGGGTAGTATAATCTATATCAAAATTTGGAGAAATATGCTGCCATTGAGAACTGTTGGCATAGTTGGAGTTTTAAAATGGAGCAATATTGATGTCACATTTCTAAATAAATGATCAGTATAATTTCGAATGGCTGCAGGTAAGAAATATTCTGTGCCCTTTTAGGAAAATCCGATTTGGAATCAAGAAATATTTCATTTGTTACTGAATTTGATACCAAAGACTTCTGGTTACATACTTGGCGTTGCTAGTTTGCGTTGATCATCAAGTGACAAGAGATTAGCTTCTTTATATGTTTTAAAAGTATTGGAATGCATTGGAACACCAAGGGCTACTTAATAGCTTTACTGTCTATACTTTGTAATCGCTTAAGTAATGTTCGAGAAGCTGAAAAATATACTTCCTGTCCGTAGTCAATTTGAACGAACCAGACTAATAAGAAAGATGTTCAAGAGTTTGGGTATCTTGGACCCCACGATTGTGCACCGATTATTTTTAGTAAAGATAGCCTTTGTTGGCATTTTTTATAAGATATTCAATATGGAATCTCCAGTTTAATTTAGGAGTGAAATGAACACCTAAAAATTAAAAATTATTGGAATATTGAAAAGTTTTTTTTTTTTTAGCACAAGTTGAGGCAAAACTTTCGGATTTTTAGCATTGTTAAATAACATTAATGTCTTTTCTTTCCCATAGTTCTAGTCCATTTTCGTTCATATATTTTTTTAGTTTGTCAATTTCAATTTAAATAGTTTTTTTTATATGAATATGGTTCCTTTTTTCTGTTATTTTTGTTTTTATTCATCCCTTAATTTCAACGGCATTTGCACTGCATGCATATTTTTTTGAAAAGTACTTTGGAAAACTGAATGAGAATTGTAAATAGAAAAGGTCAAAATGGGTCCCTGAGGGGGCCCAGTCAATATCTTTAAAAAGAAGAATAACATTTAAACCCTTCTAAACAAACGATTCCAGATAAAAAGTTTTTGAACTGATAGATTGCGCCATTTTAACCCAATATTTTTCACTTATAAAATTAAAAGAGAATCCCCAAAACTACCCCTTTTTTTTCTGTGTAAAGAAAGTGCAATGACTTTTTCTACGGGAAAAGGTTTTTTTAAAATGACTTGCAAGTTTAACAAGGGGTCGATTTACTTTTTACCCCTTTTTTGAAAACCCGCTTTATTGTGGAATTATGTTTTTTTTTTCGCATAAGTAAAAAGTTTTTCGACATCTTTTTTTAAAATTTTTTTCCAACTTGGGTTTAAGGCATTGGGCGATAACACAATTGCAGACCTGGTTACCTTTTTTTGGAACTGGTATTACAACATCCTCCCGGAAAGTAGAAGAATTCCCTTTAACCAACTTTTTTGGTAAAACGAGTGAAGTAATTGCTTCCAGCACAAAGGAATGGCATAACAACGAAATGAAAATTTTTATCTAACCCAAAACTGTTTATTTTGAGGGGAATGACATTAGTGCTTCTTCAAATCTTTAAGTTTAAGATCATTTAATAGTGGGTTTTGGGTCCCGGGGTGAGTTCACAATAATATCCCCTTTTCTCCCTAGTTCTCTGTAAAATTTTGGATCTGGGGTATCTGTTGATGAGTTATTTTTGAAAAGCTGTACAAAGCTTCACTTTTTTGATATTTAAATATTTTTTTTTTTTCAATTTTAATGGATATGAAGGTAGATAAAAACTTGTTCTTTTTAAATTTCCCTTTACCTTTTTTCCCTACTCTGCATGCCCCGGGGGAAAAAATTTCGAATGCAAAAAAGATTGAAATAGAGCGTTTTGCTTTTGCGACCAACCCTGTTACTGTGGCTTTTTTCGCGTTTATTTAAAAAAAGTTTTCATCATTCTATCTTTCAGCCATGTTTTTATGTTTTCGTTTTATTAGACACGGCTTCTGCACTTTTTCATTTTCCCCCAAATATTTCCCGAAATTGTTTTATCATAGAAGATTTTACTTTGGTGTTGATTTTTCAGCTGCAATATAAAAAACTTTTCCAAAGTTGTTATAAAAACACTTCAATACTTTGTGTTCAATAATGCTGCGTCTAAGATAAAGGTTGACTCTATAATCCCAAACTCATTTTTTTATAAAAAAAAACTTTTGGTATTTTAAACTTCAAGTTTGCTTTTCATCAAAATATTTGCTCTTTTTTTCACAACAATAGGAAAAGAACACTCCCAATGAATCACCTCTGTTTTCCCGTAGCATTGATAGCCAAATCAGGAGAAACAAGTCAGATCGTGGAGGTTTGGGCATGCGTTGATATATCAGGCATTCTTTTGTACCCGTCATTCATTAACACTAAAAAGAAACAAAAATATTTTAAAAAAATCGTTGCAAGATTTTAAAAAGCAAAGGTTTTCCCCAAAAAAAAAAAAATCGCATTTAAATCACCCAAAATTTTCCATTTCTTACTTATATTGAAGAGCTTTATCCAATCGGTTTGTCGCATTTGGCCATTTGGATAGTAAACAGAAAAGTTTTTTGTTTTTATTTACTTGGAAAAAAACCCTTTTTTTTTTTTTGTTTTCAACCTTTAAACGGGGGGGGGGGGGGGGGGGGGGGGGGGGGGGGGGGGGGGGGGGGGGGGGGGGGGGGGGGGGGGGGGGGGGGGGGGGGGGGGGGGGGGGGGGGGGGAAAAAAAAAAAAAAAAAAAAAAAAAAAAAAAAAAAAAAAAAAAAAAAAAAAAAAAAAAAAAAAAAAAAAAAAAAAAAAAAAAAAAAAAAAAAAAAAAAAAAAAAAAAAAAAAAAAAAAAAAAAAAAAAAAAAAAAAAAAAAAAAAAAAAAAAATGGAAAAGGGGTACCAAACAAAAACGTTTTCAGTGACCAAAATTTTTTTTTTTGGGAAAAAAATGGGGATTTTTGAAAAATTATTTTAAAAAAATATTTTTTTTTTTTTTTTTTAAAAATAATTATAAATTTAAAAATTTTTTTTTTTTGGGTTTTTAAATATTATTTTTTTAAATTTTTTTTTTTATTTTTTTTTTTATTTTTTTTTTTTTTTTTTTTTTTAATAATCTATATAAAATTTTTTTTTTTTAAATTTTTTTTTATTTTTTTAAAAATTTTTTAATTTTTAAATAATTTAAAAATTTTTTTTAAAAAATTTTTTTTTTTTTAAAAATATTTAAAAAAAAAAATTTTTTTTTTTTTTTAATTTTAAAAAATTTTTTTTTTTTTTTTTTTTTTTTTCTAATAAAAATTTTTTTATATTTTTAAAAATTTAATGTTGGGAAAATTTTTTTATTTATTTTTTTTTAAAATTTTTTTTTTAAGTTTTTAAAAAAAATTTATTTTTTTTTTTTAATTTAAAAAATAAAAAATTTTTTTATTTTAATTTAAATTATTTTTTTTTTATTTTTTTGGATTTTTATAAATATTTATTTTTTTTTTTTTTTTTTTAAAATTTAAAAAATTTTATATTAAAATTTTTTTTTTTTTTAAAATTTTTTTTTTATTTTTCTTGTTAAAAAAATTAATTTTTTTTTTTTATATTTATTTTTTTATTTTTTTTTTTTTTTTAATTTTTTTTTTTATTTTTTTTATTAATATTTTTTATTTTTTTTTTTTTAATTTTTTTTATAATTAATTTTATTTTTGTTATTTTTAAAATATTTAATTAAAATTTAAAATAAATATTTTTTAAATTTTCCAATTATATTTTTAAAAAATTTTTTTTTTTTAAAATTTTTTAAAATTTTTTTAATAAAAATTTTATTTTTTTAATTTTTTAATATTTTTTTTTTTTTTTAAAAAAAATGAAAAAATTATTTTTTTTAAAAAAAAATAAATTTTTTTTTTTTTTAAAATTTTTTTTTAAAAATATTTTTAAAAATATATTGTTTACTTTTTAAATTTTTTTTTTTTTTATTTTTATTTTTTTATTTAAAAGGGTTTTTTTATTTTTTTTAAAATTTTTTTTAATTTTAATATTTTTAAAAAAATTTTTAAATTTTTTTATTTTTTGGGAATTTTAAAATATTTTAATTTTTAAAATTTTTTTTTCCCATTTTTTTTTTTTTTTTTTTTTAAAATGTAAAAAATTTTTTAAAAATTATTTAAATTTTTTTGAAAAAAAGTGTTTTCAAATTCTTAAAAATTTTAAATGTTTAATAGGGGTTGGGGATGGTTGGCCCTAAACCCTTTTTCCCCTTTTTTTCCCTTTTAAAATTTTGTATTTTGTTTTGATGATTTTTTTGAAAAGTTTTTTTTTCAGCTTTCTATGATGTTAATTTTATTTTTTTTCTTAATAGGATATGAAGGTAGATAATACTTGTTCTTTAATTTCCCTTTACCTTTTTCCATACTCTGTGCACCCCCTCGAGAAGATATTTCTGAATGAAAAATGATTGAAATAGTGCGTTTTGCTTTTGGGCGACAACCCTTTTACTGTGGCTTTTTGCGCGTTTATTTAACAAGTTTTCA
The DNA here is from genome assembly GCA_018398815.1 of Conus ventricosus. Classification (NCBI taxonomy): domain Eukaryota; kingdom Metazoa; phylum Mollusca; class Gastropoda; order Neogastropoda; family Conidae; genus Conus; species Conus ventricosus. Next base: position 4,473,444 of record CM031629.1, on the reverse strand, counting down.
TCGTTTATCTTTCACCCATGTTTTGTATGTTTTCGTTTATTAGACACGGCTTTGCACTTCTTCATTCCACCAACTATTTCCTCGAAATTGTTTTATCTATAGAAGATTTGCACTTTGGTGTTGATTTCTCAGCTGCGATATAAAAGCTTTTCTAAAGTTGTTATAAAACACTTCAATATCTTTGTTCAAAAATGCTGCTCTATAGATAGAAGGGTTTGACTCATATAAACCCAATCTGTTTTTATATAAAAAAAAACTTTGGTATTTTATCTTCAAGTTCTGCTTTTTATCAACTTTTTGCTCTTGATTTTCACAACAATGGAAAATGATCATCCCTAATGAATCATCCTTGTTGCCCAAAGTAGCATTGATAGCCAAATCAGGAGAAATCAAGTCAGATCGATGGAGGTTGGTCTATGCGTTGATATATCAGGCATTCTTGTTTTTATGCCGTCATTCATTAACCACTAAATTAGAATCAACAATATTTTCAACAAATCAAATTGCAAGATTTAACAGAGCAATAGGTTCCCAAAATGGAGAATGCGCATTGAAATCACCCAAAATTATCCATTTCTTACTTATATTAGGAAGATGCTTTATCCAATCGGTATTGTCAGCATTTGGCCCATTAGGATAGTAAACAGAAAGTATGTTTTTTACTGAACTCTTTGTTCACCTTTAACGATATGGAAGTAACAAACACGTTTTCAGTGACATTAGTTTTAATGATTGAATAAAAACTTTAGAGGACTGTAATTCAAGTCTGATCTGACATAAATTGCAGTTTGAACCCGTTTAGTTGACACACTGCAGTCAAATTTTAAAGGTGGATAATAAAAACCACGAAATTTAGGTAATTAAAGGTTCAGCATTTTAAAGGGTTGTAAGGCCGAAAGCAATAGTTATTAGAAAAGATGTTTATTTTCTAATTGAAGTAAGTTTTTCACAATTGGGTCTGCGTTTCATTGTAAAAAAGTTCAAAGAATTGTTAGCTAAGTTATTCAACGCTATTTAAAATCAAGCTTTTCAAACAATTTTTTATGACTTTGGAAAGAAAGCAAATTGAACAGGGAACACCGTGGGCGGATACAAAAATAACGCCCGTTGATGTTGAAGGAGCCCCAAATAGATGTGCTCTCAGAGCCCTGCAGGAAGAAGGTCATCGCTGAGGTCGTTGCAGTCAAGAACAGCCATGGAGGTATGAAGTGTGGGAAGTAGAAACCAGCATGGTGATGAAGGGGGTGACCTCGTCTCCTCTTTGGTTTTTCCCAAAAAATGCATTGAGATGGACGACCCAGAGTCCTTGCAATGACGCTGGCCCTTTTGCAGTGGGGTGGATACCATCAGGGGCCAAAATTGATTTGTTGAAGGCTTGGGGATGTTGTAAACAAAGTAGCTAATATCTTTCTCACGGCCAGTTTCGACTTCGTCATGGGGGTTGAATAGTTCCCTCTTGATGTCTAATGTTTTGTTCCTCACAGGGGCAACTGACTTTTTCACCACACTGGATTTGGGGAATTTATTCTTTATGTCCCCCACACTTTCTTATTTCTGTGCTACACACAGTGGGATCTTTCCCCTTTTAGATCATTCAGACCAACGTTGCCCAAAACAACACAATCAGGGTCTGGATCCTCCACCTCCCTTGAATCACAGAGTTGCATTCGTCCCGAGTAAAAGCTTTTCTTTTGCAACACACAGGCCATATGACAGACCCAAGCGTCTCACGTCAACTTTGGACATGAGGAATCTCCCAATAAAAGAACACGTCGAATTCTCCAGAAAGTAATTTTAACCTTGGGTTTGAGTTTGCGTTACTTCTTTGTGGTCATGTTCTTTGATGACGTTACTTTTTTTTTACCCGATCGATTTCGAGTCGGTGGAGAGGCTTTGTTCCATGAAGGTTCCTGCTGCACAGTGCGCGATGATGGCTCGGAACCCCCCGGAACTAATGCAGCTGGTCTTGCTACCACCTCAGCGTAAGTCGGGGCAGCTATTTCTGGAACTGTTCGTTTGTGTGCCTATGGTGGTCAAGGTGTGGATTTTTTTTTTTGGCACTGGGCACAATTCTTCTGCCTTGTAGGGTTTTCTCCCAAAGGGGGGAAAAACGTCGCAGAGTGCCCAAATGATGTTTTTGAGGTCTGCGATCGAACGCAGCATCTCCCCTTTTTCGTGGGGGTCATAGAGACGGCCTGGGTTGGGTTTAAGCTTCACTTCTGGCACTAGCTAGGGCAGTTTGATGTGCTAGTTACCCGCTTCGAAAAGATTTTTAATTCCTCTGTAATCTGAGAACGCCAGGAAGTTTTAACGTATTTTTGGGTTTTTGGCTGCTTACCGAAAGTGAAACAGCAGACGTAAGCCAGCACTTCTGGTCTTTATCTCATACACTCACGATAACTTTTGACGGAGAAAAAATTGGAGCTGAGTGTCGTCACCATTTTTCGTGACGTCGTGTGTGTGTGTGCGTGTGTGTGTGTGTGTGTGTGTGTGTGGTGCGTTTCGTGCGTGCGTGGTGGTGCGTGCGTGTGTGTGTTGTGTGTGTGTGCGTGTGTGTGTGTGTGTGTGTGTGTGTGTGTTGTGTGTGTGTGTGTGTGTGTGTGTGTGTGTGTGTGTGTGTGTTCGTTCTTTAATTCAAGGTCTATGCACCTAACAGTGATTTGACAGCATGTAAGTGGGTTTTGCGTGTGTGGCATGTGGTGTTTTTGGGTGTATGCGAACGGTTGTTGTTGATTGTGGGCCCACGTAGATATGTATAATGCAATTAGGCCTAGATTAAAAAAAAGAGAGAAAAAAGAAAAAAGAAAAGAAAAAAAAAAACACCACATAACTGAATCTAAACTTTGAAGAAACACTAAATAAGCAAACTAAACACCAAGATGGAGAAAATAACATAGACGTTAAAGTAAATGTCCAATTGGGCTCTTAATCAGTCCTTGAACAACTTCAAAAATGTTTGAATCGTTAGAGATGACATCTTCAAAGACTGACATCGACGGTTCAGTGTTCAACAACCAAGCAGGTAAATACGGTTTCATTCTATCGCACACAAAAAGAAGTAGATGGAATGGAGTTATTTGCTGGCCACAAACACAAGTCACATGTTTACAGAATTTGGTTTTAAAGGCATCAAGCCTCAATCTAAAAATCAAACTATTTTAAGAATCCTCTCTTGGTAGAGACTCTTGATACCTGTTTTATTGTCTGATATTTTGTTAAATAATATCCCCTCTTTGTTTTTGGTGCCTTTTCCTTATTAAATAGAGTTCCAGGCTGCGTCTTTTAAAAGACTATAACTCTCATGTAAGGATAAAGGAATGCATGTCTTTGTTAAATCAGTTTCAGTGATAGCAGCCTTTTTGGCTAATTGGTCTACCCTTTCATTCGCAAATAATGCACAGTGAGATGGAACCCACAAAATCGATATAAGAACCACTTAAATGCAAACAAATGATAAAGTGGTACACTTCTGATATACGTTCTGCTTTCACATTTGTATTTGAAAAATTTTAGAGCTTGTAGGACTGATTTTGAATCAACACAAAGCAGTATTTGAAACACAAAAAATCGAAAATCAAGAAGGAAGTTTAATGTCATAATAATGGCAACAAGTTCCACAGTAAATATGGAAATATTCTTACCAAGGTGGTAACCTTTCTCTATTTTTAAGGATGGAATTATGAATGCTGAACCAGATAAATGATTGTCTAGTACGTAACCGTCTGTATAGATTTTAAGGTGATTTATATAAGTTTCATTTATATGTGACTTAATATACGCTGGCAGCAAGGGTCCATCACTGTTTCTTAAACTTGTGTAGTCTATGTCATAATTTGCTCTACTAAGTTCCCATTCCGGGACAGTGCTAAAAGACACCCAAGGAGCTACGTTTTGAGGTGCAGTGCCTGCTTTTGTAATAGGTCAAATGCATATGAGGCTATCGATTTTAGAGAATCAATTGTTTGTGCCCGCTTACGAAAATATATTTCTGATTTTAATTCTGTTTCACTGGTATTAAGATTTTGTAGTGTATGTCTTCTTAAATATATTTTGCAGATGCAATTTCATATTTTCTTCAAAAGGCAATATTCCGATCTTCATATAAGTTCTTAAAGTTGTGTATGAACCGGGACACCAAGAGCTCGCTTGTAAGGTTTTACTATCGATACTCTGCAACTTTCTAATTAAATATTTTGGGGCGAAAAAAAATTCTCCTGGGAATAGGATAGTTTTGATCGTGCAAGCACAGTAGCTAATGTGTTAATACTTTACTGTCTTTACCCCAGCATTGTTGACTCACCATTTCAATAAAGTTAAAGTTTTCTTAGCTTTTGTTAGAATAGTTTGTATGTGATAATCCAGCTCAATTTAGAAGTTAAATTTACTCCCAAAAATTTTACAACTTTTTTCTTATATTCAAGGCACAATCCATCTATTTGAAATGAAGGCAGAGGATTAGGACCATAACCAGTATTGAACAGAAGCATATGCAATTTTTCAGCTCAAAGGGTCATTCCATTTTCAGTCATGTACTTACTAATTTTATCTAGTCATTTTGGTATATATTTTTAATATAGTTGATTGATCTAACTGGTGTGTGACGTTTTAAAGTAACTGTCATCCGTATGCAGATATCATCCGCATATTGTACTAGTTCAGCAGTTTTTGATAATGATTTAGGAAGATCATGGATCAAAATATTAAACAGGATAGGAGATATCACAGCCCCTTGCGGGATTCCCATCTGGATAATGTCTTTCATTAGAATATACATTTCCTACTTTCGTCTGTATTGTTCTATCAGTTAAAAGCTTTTTAAGTTATTGTACATACACCCCGAAAGACCAATTAAACTTCAATTTGTTCAGATATTTTGAATGCAGACTTGGTCATATGCCTTTGGAATGTCAAAAAACGTGGCAAGTACATTTTTTCTATGTGCAAACTGATGTTTAACTGTGTTGTAATTTTTACAAGATGGTCAACTGTAGATCTACCCTTTCTAAAGCCCGCCTGTTGTATTAGTATTATACCATTTAAAAAAAATCACAAGGATGTTCAAGTCTTTTCAGAATAATTCTTTCCATAAGTTTTTCCACATGTGTAGTGAGAGCAAGTGGCCTTAGTTATTTTTGTCTGATTTTGACTTGCCCTCTTTAGGGATAGGGGTTGCAACTGATTGTTTCCACAAAGATGGTTGAAGCCTTCAGACCAACATTTCTGAAAAAAAAAGTTCATAAACATTGTGAAATTAACTAGCAAATGCTTTATCATTCATTGGAATTCACATCTGGTCCCATGATTTTCTTTTCGACCAATAGAGAAAATTGCATCCTTTACTTCTTGAAATTATTATTATTGGGACTTTTCCCATGCGTTTCTTTTATCCTCTATTTTCTCTCTGTATATCTTTTGCCTTTCTGTCAGGCCCTCCCCATTGCTATATTTTGCAAAACTATTTGCAAATGCTTCAGCCTTTTCAAATTTTGAAGGAAACTTATTATTTTTCAATGTTAATGGGATATTCAGGAAGACTGATTCCATTTTCATGTCTTTTTTTTTTTTTTCCATGTTTTCTGAAGATCTTTGTGGTGATGTATTTCATTTTCACAGAAATGTGACCAATATTCCTCCTTGACTTTTTCGATTACTCTGTTACTATGATTTTTTGCTCTGTTCTTTTCAGCAATTTTGTCAGGATCTTGCTTATCTTTAGGTATATTTTATAGGCCTGCATTAGATATATTTTATAGGCCTGCATCTTTTTTTTTCTCTCTTGCTTCTTCACAAGTAGCATTCTACCATACATTCCTGCATATTTGTTTGATGTATCAGAATTGACCTTGGTATTGAGAGATCAGCTGCATGTAAAACAATATTCAACAAAATTTGCGTAGCTTGTGTCAATGTTATCAGACATTATCTCTTCACAATTGTAAGTAGAGAGCATGTTTTCAATTTTTTTTTCCCAAACAGCTTTATTATAATTATATTTTGGATCTTATCTTTAGCGCAGTTTTGAACAGATTGTTTACCCTTAATGGTAATAATCATTAGCAAATGATCACTACCAAGAGGATCTTTGAAGGTAGACCACTCACAGCTTGGAGCTATGGCAGGAGATATAAGTGTTAAATCAATTGCTGTTGCTCGATGGTGTGAAATATCAGGTATTCTTGTTACACTGCCATCATTTAACAGACTAATTGAAGAGTCTACTATATTTCCAACAAAACGATTGTGTGTTACTTTTTCGTATGCATATCCCAAAACGGGGAATGTGAGTTAAAATCACCTGCTATTAACCATTTTTCATGCTGATCCGGTGTAGCACGAAGCTATTCTGTGATTTCATTGTCAGGACCTTTTGGCAAATAAATGGAAACAACGTTTAATGTAAGTAATTCGTTGAGTTTCAGTTTTGCTGCACATCCATTAATGCTTTTAACATTATTGAAAAGGGTGGCTCTATTTAAAAAAAAAATCCTTGCAAGAAACCTAAATGTAAAACCTGTACTTTTATTAACCCTGCAACAAGTATCCAAGGCCCATCAGATCATAAGTTTCAGGGGAAATCCATTTCACATGCCAAACTCAAAGTTGTCTATGTCCTGACCTGTACATTGTGTGCCACGATGTATGTAGGAGAAACATAACAGATCACTCAATGATCGCTTCAAAGAACACAGGGACAACATTCTGACAGGAAAAGATACACCAGTGGCAAACCACTTTACTTCTGAACACCATAACCTGTCACACATCAGAGTGGCAGCGCTTTGGCGCAATGGACAAAAAGAGGGCCAATACCGCAAATTCATGGAAAGCCAGCTAATACAACGCCTTGGCACTTTGAGTCCTTATGGACTCAATGTCAGGGAATAAACTTGTTTCTCTCAAGCTGCAACCCCCCCCCCCCCCCTTCCCCTCCCTCCTGCCCCCCCCCCCCCCCCCTTGTTCTATACCATGTTTTCCTTACCACCACCCCCTCCCCTTTCTCTGAAAACCACCACCCAGATGATCCTCTCCCTCCCACCTTCCACCCCCCCCCCTCTTTGCCCCACCCCTTTTGGTTGACCATATTAATACAGTTCACCTTTTCCCCACCCCCTCCCCTACCTTTTTGGCTGAACTGTGGTCACAAGAAACCTGCCAGCTTCCCTACAACCTCAACACTTCACTTCGTGACCAAGTGCTTACAGCACGAAACGTTGAAGAGTTCTCCAAAAGGCACCTTTTTTCTTTACCTTTATATTTTCAAGTTATCCGGAAAAGGTACAGCAGTCAACATTTCTTCATATTGTCTATTTCAAAATATTCAACCTTTTCTTGAATATAGAGTGCAGTACTAACCCTCCTTGTTTCGTTGTTAGTTTGGAGTATTGGAGGGTAATAAAAGTTTTGTAGTTTTGGAATTTTGTGTTCAGTTGTATTTAAAGACTGCAATATCAAACACTTGATACGAATGATCTGAGAGATGTTGAATCAGTTCGTGAATATCTGGTGGTATTGATCTGCAGTCCCATTGCAATATTTTCAAATTCGAATGTTTTGACATGCTCTCTGAAGAATGAAAAAATATACTGTCCTAAATAGAAAAAAAACACAAATCAGCAGCAACTTTTATATAATATTAAAAATAGCAAATAACAAAGATGATAAACTGTGTCAATTAGCCAGCCAATATAATGGTATTCGCCGTAATAAAGAATTAATGTATGGGATTGATGTTCTTATGATAATGAGGTTAATTTCAAAATGATGAGATCACAAGATGACACCTTGTTCAAAACAAAATTAACAGTCAAAAAGGTGCTGACATTTTGCAAAAAAATTAGTCCATACCCTCTCGGAAAGAAATCCCCAGATGATGGATCAACAATCACTCAGCACAGCAAATCTGTTCATACATGAATTGGGAGTAACAACAGGTCGTCATAGTAACATGGGGAAGGGTCTGGGTGGGTGGTGCTGGAACCTGGTTGCTTTCCTGGGCTTCCTCAAAAACAGGTATCTCACGTGGCGCCCAGTGTTAGCTGCCATCTTACTGGTTCCGACGAAGGTGGAATGAAGACCATCCTCAAGATGTTGCGGGCTGGTTGGTAGATTAGAATGCCACACGAAACTGATGTTGTTGAAATCAGCTAGCTGTTGCATGACGAGTGCATTGAACAGTTCTGCCTTGATGTTCAGATCTTTGTTTCTGGTAGGGCACTACTTTGAGATCAGGATGACTCTTTATAATTGCTTTAATGTTCAAAACAAAATTTCCACAGCAGTCTTCAGGAGACTTCTTTTTCAGGTCATTTATTGCTGTGTGGATTACTAGAGCGTCATGTTTCATGGTTTTGTAGAATCACTTTCAGCCTTGAAAATTCTTGGGAGCTCCTGTTACATACGCCTTTTTGGATGTTGCTTGAAGCAGTACGAATTTCCCAACCTCTTGCTATCGATTTGTTGGCCATGGAATCGTGTAGAAACAACACCCGTGGCAGATCTGATTTTACGTATGTGTGTGTGTGTGTGTGTGTGTGTGTGTGTGTGTGTGTGTGTGTGTGTGTGTGTGTGTGTGTGTTTGTGTGTGTGTGTGTGTGTGTGTGTGTGTGTGTGTGTGTGTGTGTGTGTGTGTGTGTGTGTGTGTGTGTGTGTAGCATATGCCCCAAGTTGTGTCCCTCGCCCTAGTAGAAAATACTGTGCAGGTGATTCACGAGCTTATACTGAAGTATCGTGTACATTTGTTCAGTCACAGCAGTCATAACAAACATAAGCTGTCAGCAGTTACAGTGTATATTTCGGGTTCATCTTGTGGGTCAATGTCGACTCATCTTTTTCTATAATAGATAATGACAGTAGGATTGTTATTTTCGTAAATGCTACGGATTGGAGAAAACCGATATTTATCTCTGGGCTGACAACACTGCAGTTGTTCTATCCCGTTGTTCAGTTTACGTCAAGGTGTAGTGTGTTAGGGATGTTGTATTAATCGGATATTGGTTTTGGTTAGTCCGTGTCATATCGTATTTACCAGTTGTAAGGACATTTTAGTTAGTCTGTGTAACTGTATTCCGTACGTTCGTGCGAGTGTTCGTTGTTATTTCAAAGCTTTTGTATTTTGCTCTGTTGTGAAAACAATGTATTGTAGATACGTTGATTTGGAGGCTGCCCAACCCTTTGATTAGAAAGTTTGTTGAAGGGTTTTTGCATGACTGCACATTTTCTGGAAGTATCTATCTGAATAAGTCCTGAATAGTGAATATGATTACATTTTATAAATCAACATCACAGGCACGCCAATAGGAGTTCTTTTTTTCTGATCATTTGTTTTCAAGAATTCTCGTTTTATCATTTCTCATATTGTCAGATATAATTCATACGTGAATTCTTCTTCTGAGTCCTTTCAACAAAGATTCAACAACTACAGTATTTCATTTTGAGTTCATTAGGAATCATAAACCAGATAAGGCTTAAAGAAAATACTCAGATCATTCCATTGAATATGTAATCTATGTAATTCTACCATTTACGTTTGTATGCAGGGGAACAAGGTTCCTTTGGAACATCCTTATCGGAAACAAAAAAGGTTACATAGAATGAATGGCAAGCTTTTAAGCGTAAAACATTTTATGATACAATATTAATCATAATGCATACACTAAAAAATCAAAGCACTGCAAACAATGACAATTTGTTCATGGGCTCGAAGGAATTATGTAGCACATGATTACAAGCAATCATCATAATAAAACAAAATTAAGTCTTCTGAAAAGTAGGAAAGAAAACCAAACGTTCGTTGTGAAATTAATGTTAAAACAGATCAAGAAGCTTAAAGAACGGTGCCACAATGTTCACCTTCTTTTTGAGAAGATATGAACTACAGTGACATGTGTACTTTCCCTGGGGAAGAAAATATTCAATTAAGCTTTATCTGTAGTTAAGTGATTTTCTACAGTGGCTTGGGCAGGATTTTGAAAGAGGGAATACTAAAAAAACCGCTTCAGGATACTTTTCTTTGCATTAAATATTGTTTCAGCTGCTAATGACGAACCAAACAAACATCTACCATAGCATTGCGGTATTAGGCACCTGCTGTATGATCTATCTGTTATAATCAGTTTTGTGCATGAATAGTTCCTCTATGTGATTGTTGTTCGTATTTTAATACTATTGTACGACTCTGAATTTAAAAATTTTCCCGTGTGGTTGTGGAAGGGCAAAAACGCCAAGTAATAATTTCACACTTCTTAGTGTTGACACATAACCTTCAAGGATAACTTTTCAGTCATATATATTTTGAATTCTCCCGAAGGAAAATTTTCAAATCAACCCAGATTTTAGCATCACTTATGACATTTGTTCGGTCTTGTGCTACTATTTTTACATGTGTACACTAATTTCCAGATCAGTAGAGACAAAGTCCCAGACAACGCCCGTTACGGCCCGTCCTTAGACAGTAAACTACTGAAAATAACATGGTCAAGACTGATAAAAAAGAAAAGCGAATGATTTACATGGTACTTAAGTATCAACTGAAAAAGTTCCGTTGGATGCAAAAGCTTTACCCTCCAGGGAAGATGTTTCCTTTCTTGCAATGCTTTTGCCTACGGGGTGCCACTTGAGCTCGCTGAAAAACCCGGCGATGTGAGAGTCATCAGAACTGGAGACGAAAAGTACTCCTAAATTTTGGCAGGCTAGTGCATAGAAAACAAGTCATCGTCCGTTTCCGTCAACATTTTACCATGGCGTTCTGCACCCTGCCTGACTGCTTTGTCAATCAACAGGTAGTTCTTCAGTCTGCACACTGCTTCGTCATTCAAGGGATTGTCTTTCAGTCCGCAGAATACCATGTTGATTGACAGAATGTCTTTAGTCTGCAGTCTACGTTTTCAGTCAACGAACTGCCCGACTACTTCGTTTGATCAACGGGTAGTTCTTAGCCCACAGACTGCATTGTTCATCGACAGGTAGTTTTTCAGTCTATAGACTACAATGTCAGTCAGCAGGTACTTCTTCAGTCTGCAGAATACTTTTTTGGTAACATGTAGTTCTTCACTCTGAAGAACATTTCGTCAGGCAGAAAGTCTGAAGTCAGTCAGTTTTCAGTCAGTCTGCAGAATACTTTTTGAGAGTTAAACCCTTTGTTCTTGAGTCTGCAGAATACTTTATCAATCAAACAAATAGTTCTTCAAACTGCAGGCTACGTTCTAAGTAAGCAGGGAGTTTCTAAGTTTGCAGTGTATGTTGTCGGGCAGCGGTAACCTTTGAGTCTGAAGAATGCTTCTGACTCTACTGTTAGTTCTTCAGGGTGCAGAACACTTTGACAGCGGGGGAGTCATTCTTCAGTCTGTAGAATTTCCTTGTAAATCAACATGTAGCAATTAAGTCTGTAGTCAACTTTGTCAGTCAACAGTTGGTACTTCAGTTGCAGAATACTGTGTCAGTCAATGTTTCAGTTATCTCAGTCCAAAATTATATTGTGTCAGTCAATGTGTAGTATCTCAGTCCACGTAATACTAAGTGAGTCAATGTGTAATACCTCAGTCCACATAATACTGTGTCAGTCAATGTGTAGTACCTCAGTCCACATAATATGTCAGTCAAAGGGGTAGTACCTCATTCCACGTAATACTGTGCCAGTCAATGTGTAGTACCTCAGTCCACGTAATACTGTGTCAGCCAATGTGCAGTACCTCAGTCCACATAATACTGTCAGTCAATGTGTAGTAACCCCATTCCCCGTAATACTGTGTCAGTCAATGTGAGTACCCCAGTCCACGTAATACTGGGTTTTTGTCAATGTGTAGTACCTCAGTCCACATAATACTGTGTCAGTCATGTGTAGTACCCCATTCCACGTAAAAATACAAAGTGCAGTCAATGTGTAGTACCCCCCTTTTTATTTTTCCAACGTAATACTGTGTCAGTCAATGTGTGTCCTCAGTCCACTTTAACTGAGTCAGTCAATTGGCTCCC
>CM031629.1:4440981-4445981 GCA_018398815.1 Conus ventricosus | reverse complement strand
CCCCAATTCAGATCTGACAGCGTCGCCAGTCAACAGACGAAGAGAGCTGACAACTCCTCCGATCTGACTAACTGCCAGGGACGTTATGAGACTCGCACGAAACGCCCATCCCGACACGACATGAATTTCAAAGTGAGGTGTTTTTCAGGCGGCGATTGAAGCAAATTGTAACACGTCTCTTGTATTCTAAATCTTAATAAAACGGTTTACAGTGACATCGTATAAATTATTCGCCAAGCAAAAGGGAGAGACCCACATGACAAAAGACAAAACACGACGCGTTTCGACCTCTTGGTCTTTCTTCGGGCGAGGTAAAACAATGTCCGTCTTGTACGCAGTTTGAGAAGATAAGTGTTTGCTCGTTCTTCGTTTCTTTGTTTTCGCTTTTTGTTGTTGTTGTTGTTGTTGTTGTTGTTGTTGTTGTTGTTGTTGTAATAGTCCTGAATGTTGTTTGTCTTGCCTGAAGAAGACCCAAGAGGTCGAAACGCGTCGTGTTTTGTCTTGTAATGTGTTTGTCACTTTGGTTTGGTGAAATGATTTTTTGTCTATAAAAAAAAAAGATAATGTTTAAAATCAGAGAGAAAGAGGTGCAAAAACAAAGACGGAGTGTAAAACACTCCTAGTTCTAGCTCAGCTGCTTTCTGTGTAAGAAAAAAATCTTATCCTCTTCGATTTGAACAGGATTCATGTCGTCTTTATAGCACTTGAGGTTCTTCTTCTTTCGTTCACTCAGACAGGAAGCCCAGAGGCACTGACGAAGGCTGCTGTACGGCGGAGGCCCTCCAGTGATCCACACAGCTTTCCTTCATCGGTGTGTTGGCAGACCAGGTCTCTGCCCTCAGCTTTTCATGTGTGGGACAGTCCTGCAGGAAGTGTTCCACTGTCATTGGGGGCTGTACCGCATGGGCAACTTGAAGACTCGCCAATGTGGAATTTGGTGAACATGCGATGTCTCAGTCTGGAGTGCCCTGTCCCTCAGTCTCACAATGCCCACTTGGTCTGATCTGGGCAGCAGGAAGTATGCATCCTTCTTGTTGAAGTCTGGGTGCTGCTCTAGCCATCTTCTTTTTTTTTTTTTTTTTTTTTGCTTCTCCTTGATAATACTTTTGATTTCTTCACAGGAGACTTCCTGCTCCAGTTGGGGCTGCTGTCCTCCTTCCTTTGTCAGCTTCCTCATTGCCATATATCTTTCAGTGTGAGGGTATCCACTGGATGACGGTTTTCTCGGTCGACTGCTGCAGAATGGCCAGGGTAGAGACAAAAGAGCTGAGTTCCTTGTTTCGAGGTTTTTTAACTGCCTGCAGTACTGACAAAGCATCGGAGAAGATGAGAACTTTGGTATGTATTGCCCCTCTATTCTCATACAGCGTTCTGGCTGCTGGCTGTACTAGCGCTGGAGGTCAAGAAGGAAATATTCTGAATTCAGTTCAGCCATGATTTATCGCCCCCTTTGCTCCCAAAATAGTAACGTCCGCTGATTGGTGGGGACAGCCGTAGGTATTTTTGTGTCTCTTACATCAGTGGAATGGAAATTAGCGCCCCGAGAAGACCAACATCCCTTATCAACAACACACACCATCAAATACCTCCCCCCCCCCCCCCCCCCCCCTTTTTTTTTTTTGTTGTGGTCCTTCAGCCTCCAGTGTTTGCATATTTTCCCCTTTTCATTTCCTAGTTTTCGTTTTTATTTTCTTCTCCTCTTTTTAAGTGGGTCCTCCAACCTCTTATTTTAACCTTCTTCTTTTCTTCTTCTCTCCGTCTCTCGGTCTGTCTGCCTCTCTCCCCCTCTCTCTGTCACCCTCTCTGCCTGTCGGTCTGTCTGTCTGTCTGTCTGTCTGTTTCTCTCTCTCTCTCTCTCTCTCTCTGTCACTCTCTCTCTCTCTCTCTCTCTCTCTCTCTCTGTCACTATCTCTGTCTGTCACTCTCTCTCTCTCTCTCTCTCTCTCTCTCTCTCTGTCACTCTCTCTGTCTGTCTGTCTCTCTCTCTCTCTCTCTCTCTCTGTCACTCTCTCTGTCTGTCTGTCTCTCTCTCTCTTCTTTCTCTCTCTCTCTCTCTCTCTCTCTCTCCCTCCCCCCCCCCCCCCTTCTTTTGTTGCTTTATCAACTCCCATTCACTACGCAAGTCTATACTGTTCTATTACGATGGACGTTCTCATGTGAACTTTAATCTTTTGAGTGTTTGATGCCGAGCATCTGAGTTTATGACTGCGCTAATGTTTGGTGTAACGACACATTCCTTCTGTTTTGTTAAGAGAGAGAGATGAGAGGAGAGAGAGGAGAGTAGAGAGAGAGAGAGAGAGAGAGGAGAGACAGATAGAGAGAGACAGAGAGGGGGGGGAGAGAGAGGGTGAGAGAGAATTTTTTATTGCCATTAATAAAACAGCACAGTGAGCAAGGGGGGTACAATCAACGGGCTGTGGTGAAGACGTGTAATTGAAGACAAGGGTAATCAAACAGTGTAAGCAATAATTCAAATCTACATTGGACAACACATACCGAGGGAGAGGAAGAGAGAGAGAGAGGGGAGAGAGAGAGAGGAGTGAGAGAAAAGAGAGAGAGAGAGAGAGAGACAGACAGACAGACAGACAGACAGACAGACAAAAAAAGACAGGGAGACAGACATAGACAGACAGAGATAGAGACAGAGAGACACAGACAGACAGACCACGCTTTTTGTTGTTGTTTTGTTTTTCTTTTTTTTTTTTTTTTCGTCTGATTTTCTTTTACAGATAACCATCCACAAAGAAGATGCAACAAAATGAATAAAGATTGCACACGTCATCTCTGTCTGTTCATTTCTTTGTCTGTCTGTCCGTCCGCCGTGCGCCTGTTTGCCTGTCTGTCTGTCTGTCCGTTCGTCCGTCCATCCGTCTGTCTGCTGTCTGTCTCTCTGTCTATGTCTGTCTGTTTTCTCTCTCTCTCTCTCTCTCTCTCTCTCTCTCTCTCTCTCTCTCTCTCCCCTCTCTCTCTCTTTCTTTCTCTCTCTCTCATCAGAGAGAGAGAGAGAGAGAGGGGAGAGAGAGAGAGAGAGAATGGCATCGTTTCTTTTTCAAATGCATTCTACGTCTCGCACACTCTCCTTCTTGTTATGTTCCAGAACAATCCCTGTGATTGCCGAACAAGACATACAGTTCTCTTCCCCCACGACACTGGCACGGACAAAGAAAACCTTCTGGTTTCTCGCCATCAATCCTTCAGCAACATCCTTGAAGCTCGCACCAGTCACCAGAGACCATGAAATCCTGATGAGTTTTCACCCGTCAAGGCTTTTCTAGCATTTGTCGTTGACATCGTCATTCTCCACGTGATAAAGACCTGTCTCCACTCCACGCTTCTCCAGCGAGGGCTTTCAACGAACAAGGTTTATTACCGGGAGATCAGGCTCTTCAGGGCTGTCGTTGCAGTTGTGTTGCTAGCGTCGTTTACTTTCTGGAAGAAGAAGAAAAAAAAACGTTCTGGGTATTGCATAGTTAAAACTTTCGGGTGAAAGATAAGATACCTCCACGTTTGGCCCACCTGTAAGTCAATCAACAATTCGGCTGGAAAATAACAATTAACGAGAATTTCATTGTTCGAGAATCTTCTGGAAGCAAAATTACCAATCTCCGATAATTTCGTCCCTCGAGGATCTTCTGATAGGACTGTTCGTTTGAGAATCAAGTGTCTTTTGTGTTCTGTGGTTCTCCCGTTCAGTCTCTTCTTGAAACAGCATCTGTTTGAGGTTGAAAACTTCTATTATCCTTTGCCACGAAAAAACATTCCGTTTTACATCCTGAAAGAATTTTTTGGCAGCTTTTCATCAAAATTATAACAGAAGACATCATTGAATTTTGGTTTGAAAACAATCTGGATTCTATCCCAGAGAGTTATTCTGGACTCTTCGCAGTTCTTGTGAAAATGAACCCTAATTTTTGTTGTTTAGTCATCAAAAGTATCTACACAGTTACTTTTTCTTCATCTTGAAAAGAAAAAAAGGTGCAAACTATTTCTCACTGAGAGTATTCCTCAACACCTTTCTGCCGACAACGAAACTCTTTGAGTCGCCGCCACTGCTCTTTCAGCAACCACCTGTTGGAATTCTCGCCTTTCTAGACTCTCATATGATCTTGGTCCCTCAGTCCGCGGCGGTCACCAAACAAGTCACACCGCAAGATGGCCAATGCCAGAAAGACCTCCATCCACCATCAGATCGTGATGCGGCGATCCAGCCGCTCCGAGTACAACGACGGTCTGTTACGTAACAACCAACGTCACGAGAACCGCCTGCTACTTGAGCTGGAACAGTGGGACAAGGCCCAGCGGACAGTGGCCAAGGGTCTGGACAAAGAGAGCCAGTGGTTCAAGCAGACCTCCGCCACGAACTACAACGGTCAGCGGACTGTACAGCGAAAGAACTCCAACACCGACTTCAACAGCGAAGGGGGTCAAGGCCGGTTTATATTTCCAGACTACCAGTACCGCGGCAGAAACAGCGTGGTGTCTCAGCCTGGAATAAGCGAAGAACACGGCAGCCAGGACCACAGGACGGACGCTCCGCGGATGCTTCGGAGAACGGCGTGGAGAAGGAGCCAGCAGAGCACACCGACTCGTCCAAGTCTCACACCGGAAGCACTCGAAGCACAGCTCCAAACATGGCGACCACAAAAGTCGCACCGGAAGTCCCACCGACATGGCGGAGAACGAGAGTCACGAGACAGAGAGAGACGAGAAGCGAGAGCCGGACAAGCCCAAGATGAGCGGGGACAGTTCATCCTCAGCTGAAAAGAAGACCCACAAAGCAGGGGCAGAACCCTCGGCTGTAGCCCCCCAAACAAAACCACAGCTCCCAGCCACGAACGACAAACCCCCTTCCTCCAAAACCTCATCGAAAACCAGCAGAAAGCACGCCAGTGACGACTCTGCACTGACCACCACCACCACTACCACCACC
Source organism: Conus ventricosus (assembly GCA_018398815.1). Lineage (NCBI taxonomy): Eukaryota > Metazoa > Mollusca > Gastropoda > Neogastropoda > Conidae > Conus > Conus ventricosus. The sequence goes on along the minus strand of CM031629.1, from coordinate 4,441,051 downwards.
ACCACCATCGCCACCAACACCAACACCAACACCAAACCACCACCACCACCGAGCCCTCCACCACCACCAC
>CM031629.1:4423481-4435981 GCA_018398815.1 Conus ventricosus | reverse complement strand
TTTTTTATTTTTTTTTTTAACCTGCTTCTGAACACAGCTGAAAATCGCTAGACCCTTGATCCTAAGTAAAAAAAAACAGCTCGATCGATTCCTGACGTGCGTGTCTCTTCGGTTCCCCATTCCAATCCGGCAAAACAATCACCAAGTGTTGATAATAAATGTATCGATTTACGATACGATCTTTAATAAACAGAGACATTCTCATATCAACTTTCGGTTTTTTACACGGGACGATCAAAAAAGTTTGGGATCCCAACTTTTTGTTCTCCTCCATTGGTTTATTTCTTTGTTTGATTAACGGCAAGATCGCACAAAAACTATCACACTAATTTCAACGAAGTGTTGTTAAAGAACAAAAAAAAGAAAGAAGTTGAAGAAGAAAGAAGAAGAAAAGGAAATGGTGTCCGAAGAACGAACGAATCCCACTAAAATTTGAGTAGATCTGAATTAAAGGGACGAACACTACTAAACTGGTCTGATCGAAATCTGGTGGATGTGATACAGGTACGACAACGTTACACATTGGTACGGATCCGGACCAAAGGGCGATCCAAGATCCGTTCGACCATGGTGGAGGTCTGCGCTCTCCCAAGTGTTTTTTTGTTTTTTGTTTGTTTCTTTTTGAAACCAGTGTCCTCCGTTTGATTGATCACGCTACCTACACCAAGGTTATGTTATTATCCACCTCTGTTGGCCTGTGTGTGTGTGTCTGTCTGTGAACAAGATTAGGAAAACACATTGAATTTTGACGCCAATCCAAGTCGAAACACGGTCTGTGATTTTTTTTTTACCCCCTTTCTCCCCTCCCCCCCCCCCCCCCCCCCCCCCCCCCCCACTCAGTTTCTTGACTATTGCAAGATAGAGCTTTTTTTTCCAAACTTAACATTTCTCAAGTTGATAATATATGCACTTCAAACGAAACAAACGAACACACACACACACACACACACACACACACACAAAACACAAAATATTACATACTTGATGTTTACGAACTTGTAAGATTTAAGATTTTTCTTTCTGTCTTTCTTCTGTCTCATTTCTTTTTTTTTTAGTTTTTTTATTCGTTAATTTGTTGTTGTTGTTGTTGTTGTTATTGTTGTCGTCTGTCATGTTATTTGTATAAACTGTGTATTGTAGTTTTGCAATTGTCATTTCATGCGTTCCCCTTCATATCAGTATTAGTTCAGTATTCTGCCGGGTTCATGCCTTCATGGTGGCCAGGTGGTGGTGACAGATGTACATAATTATAATTATGAGTGTACGTGCATCTAGGGTGGGTGAGAAAAAAGGGCCATAATCCTGGAAAGAAAATATAGCGAAAAGAGGACAAAACGTGCATCCAGAGCTTGACAATTCTTTCCCTTGGAGCACAGCTGTCAGTTATCGTTGGGATCCACAGCCGGTTTTTTTTATTTAGAAATAAAAACAAGGGTACACACAGATATCAAGGAGAACATTTTTATTTCCCCTGTTTCCCTGTGGTCTGTCCCCGAACGTAAATAAACAACGAACAAATGTTTGTAGGGAATACAGGTACGATACGGGGTTTGCCATGACGAGCACATGGAAAACAGTTGTAAATCCCGATTCTTTCCGCTGTTTTTCCTTTATGGTCGCTTCCCTTAGAGGATAAAAGGCAATCATCCCTGCGATAATGCAAAACAGTCGTGAATCTCTGGGGAAAAAACACACATCTTAATCTTGTTTTCCTTCGAGCTTAGTATCATCGGCAAATGAAGCTCACACACACACCACAACACACACAACACACACACACACACACACACCACCACCACCACCACCACCACCACCACTTTACACCACAAAACCACACCATACCACTCTACACCACACACACACCACATTTCCACATACACAGGCGCGTGCATGCGTGTGCAAACACACACAAGCTTGCAGGTGTGCACACATGTAGATTTCATGTGTGTGTGTGTGTGTGTGTGTGTGTGTGTGGTGTGTGTTGCTTGCAGGTGTGCACACATGTAGATGCATGTGTGTGTGTGTGTGTGTGTGTGTGTGTGTGTGTGGTGTGTAGGATGGTATGGTGTGGTGTGTGTGTATGTGTGTGTGTTTGTAGTATGTGTGGGTGTGGGTGTGTTCGTATGGAGATGTGTATAATTGTGTGTGTGTGTGTGTGTGTGTGTGTGTGTGTGTGTGTGTGTGGTGTGTGTGGATGAGTGGCGATGGGGTGGGAGAGGGGGTATGTGTGGGTGTGTTATTCATGTTCCCTTTCTTTAAATGAAAAATGTTGACATTCTGTTCAGAATGTTTTTCTTAATGTCAGTACAGCCATGGTTAATCTGACAAAAATTGTTTCAATCAGTGGTGCGTGCTTGTGCACCCATTTATTATGTCCCTGTTGTACAGAGAAACTCCACAGTCGCTCTGTGACATAAAACCCATGAACTTGCCTACTCCCTGGCCATTTGAACCGTATACCCCTGCCCTATAATGCAGACGCAAAAAAAAAAAAAAAAAAAAAAAAAATGACGGCCACTACCCCCCCCCCCCCCCCCCTCCTCTCTCTCCGCTTCCCTACCCCAACCCCATCCGAAAAATATGTTTACATGGAACTCCCGGACGATGTGGACAATGTTCGGGAGGGGGGTGAGAGTAGTATGACCTGCACATATTTTGTTAAAACCTGCTTTCGTCTGTCGAGTGCATGCACACCTGCGTGCGTTTGAGTACGCGCCTGCGTGCGTGCGTGTGTGCGCGCGCGTGTGTGTGTGTGTGTGTGTGTGTGTGTGTGTGTGTGTGCGCGCGCGTGTGTGTGTGTGCGTGCGCGCGCACGTGCATGCACGAGTCTGTGTGTGTGTGTGTGTGTGTGTGAGAGAGAGAGAGAGAGAGAGAGAGAGAGAGAGAGAGAGAGAGCAAAGAATGGGGGAGAGCGTAAGTGACTTTGTAGGCAGGAACGCATGTATTGGTTATATGCTCATTACGTGTGACTGTGTGCAGACGGCACAGGGTGTATGTATTTCCACCGTCTATAGTAAAGAGAGGTTGAGAACGGTAGCGTGGGAGGTGATAGAATGGGGGGGCCGAGGAACGCGGGGGGGGGGGGGGGGGGGGGGGGGGGGGGGGGGGGGGGGGGGGGGGGGAGAGCGATGCGGGCAGAGGGGCGAGAAGGTCGGGTGACTATCTTGCATGTTTTCCCTAGTTCAAAGGTGTGAGCAAACGAGAGCAACAAATGTGTGAGAGTCCATTCGACTGATACTGTCAAGAGCTTTTGAGGTGTTGGAAGACGCCATCGGCGCCACAGAAAAGAGCCTGTTATCATTCATCTGAAGACCCGTTTGGCAGTCTGTCAGGTCTCTACGTTTGCCGAAGTGTGGGTGGCATGGAGAGTTAAAAAGTAGTTATTATAAAATGCATGATCTTTTTTTTTTTTCTTTTTTAAATGAGAAGTACTACCTTGGCATGTCTACAACTGTACCGATAGCAGCTGTTATTTTGTTTTTTTTGCTTTCAGTTTTTGTTTCTTTTCAGTAGGACCATGAGTTGGTTGAATGTTTTATTTGTAAATAAATCAATCGTACACACTGGACTTGAATGTTTGTTTTCATTCAAATGCGCGCACGTGTGTGTGTGTGTGTGCATGTGTGCGTGTGTGTATGTGTGTGTCTCAGAGAGAGAGAGAGAGATCCGTAAAAAATAAGTGACTACACCAACAGCACAGAATAATGGTGAAATTTAATGCACTGACACAGACACCAGATCATTCAATCATAGGCATGCCTGAGGTCACGCACACACATACACACATGCACACGCATACACACACACACCGCACACACACATATACACACACACACACAGATTACATGAGATCCAAACTTACGTGCGCAAATGTGAGTGAAATACTCTGCAATGACAATCTCATGGTTGCAAATCTTTTTGAGTCCCGATTTAGAAACCAGGGCATGAAGGTGGGAGAGAGAGACGGGGAGGGGGGGGGGGGTTGCTAGAGAGAGGGCGGTTTGTTTTCTGACTACAAGCATGTTTAACACCTTACTGACCTCCGCAAGTAATTTCAACCGTATGTAATAGCTGACATTCATGATATCATTCAGGGTTTATTCTGCAACACTTTATCAACCCTCTTCAAAATTAGATTGCTCCCAAGTCCCACATTTTGAAACACAATGTTGAAATTTGTGGCTTCCCCACCCACCCACCCCCCACTAAATTTGTGATTTCTGGAATAATTTCTACAGTGTGGAAATTTTCAGACACGCATTTCGGACACTAGGCAGTTGTGCATTCCACAAATCCATACTGCAAAGTATGTCATGTCCGTGACGGCATGAATATGAAAGGGAAGTAACTGCACTGTGCACGGGGCCACATGCATAACCATAAGCATAACCAACGATCTGTCTCCATATACAGAGGAATGACCATGAGGGATCTCTTGACAATCACCATAAGCATAACCAACGATCTGTCTCCATATACAGAGGAATGACCATGAGGGCTCTCTTGACAATCACCATAAGCATAACCAACGATCTGTCTCCATATACAGAGGAATGACCATGAGGGATCTCTTGACAATCACCATAAGCATAACCAACGATCTGTCTCCATATACAGAGGAATGACCATGAGGGCTCTCTTGACAATCAAAGCCCGAGCATGGAAATGTCACTAGCACAGGCACACATTCCAATATAAACTACACACGGGCAATTTAATACTCATTCAATAACATAACGGCAACAGGGTGCACACACGTGAACACACACACACAGTGACAGACTGATAAATAGATATATATTATATTATGCACAATCCTGTGAGCAAAAGAGAAATAAAAGGACAGGCAGCTCGCACTCATCTGAGACTTGACAATAAAAGTCTAAGCGGTGTTAGATCACTTCTTCGCAGAGTCGGGGAGAGGGTAAAGGAAGCATGCATGATGGGTAGGCGCCCCACTTTTCAAGATGTCTTGAACGCCACTACATAGAAGCACAGTCATCCCCTAACACTCATTCCTCCCACTCCTGCCAATAACACGCTTTACTGAGTTTCCAAAAGGAATGACCGAGGGCAGAAAATGAAGCAAAATTTAGAGAGGGGGTTAATTACCACCAGGAACACAGACAAAGTACAGGACAAAACACAAGGGACCTCTTGGGTCGTCTTCAGGCAAAGACAAATTATTTGAAGACCCAAGAGGTCGAAACGCATTGTGTTTTTGTCCTGTACTTTGTTTGCCTGTGTCCTTGGCGGTAGCTAACCCGCGCCCCCTCTCTGTCTGAATCATGCTTTCCTGAGCATCTCTTTTCCACAATGGTGTCTGCTTGTCATGCATGTGGCATGGAGGATGGGATCGGGGAACCCCTGTCACCCATCCCACTGCTGACCTGTTGCCTGCCCCACCCCTCGACGCCAAACACCAGACCCTGCATGGACCCATCAAAGACTGAGGGCGGCTTCACATGCTTCTAATTCCAACAGAATGCATCACATCACCAACGTGATAGGGGCCGGAATAGCTCAGTTGGTAGACCGCCGGACTCGTGATCCTGGGGTTGCAGGTTTGAATTTCGGTACAGGGGGATTTTTCCTTCGGAGTTAACGTTGGTTCTGACTCCATTCCCCCAAACAGTCCTTCGAATGAGACTATAAACCGAGGTTCTGTGTGTGAACGCACGCAGAACATCTTGCACACACGTAACTTTCAGAAGAGAAGGCCAGTTTGGCCGTTGGTATGGATGACACGTTACACATAGCATGCACCTTCTCCGAAGATGTAGTGGGGCTGCTGGATAAAAAACTGTCATACACACAACACTCCAATGCCTTTGTTGGGTAGGTGGGATTGATCCTTGCCTGTCTATACAGGGAATGTCCGCAGGAGTATCAGCCTGCGTACGCAGAAAGAAAGAAACCAACGTGATAAAATGCAAATAAAGCTTGACTGTGTCACGAAGATATTTTCTGCAACTGTGTAAATTTATACAGCTGTCATATCTATAACAAGGATTTTCGACTCCTGATCTTCTTTTCACAACCAAGAACTTTCTTCGAGGTTGTTATGGACCAGAGAAACAAAGAAACAGAAATGATCGAAACGTTGACTTTTTCTGTTCTTTTGCTTCTATGGAAATTCTTCAGAACATCCTCAGAGAAAGTTATCATGTTTAAAGCTTTGGTTGTGTTTGCTAAGACTGTGTACCAAGATCTGATCTTACCCTTGCCTCACGGAAACGTCGTGTCATTTTGCTATGAGGTCAGATGATTAAAAAACGAAAACAAAACAAAACAAAATCCCACAGAAAAGAACTCACAAAATCATGTGAAATCAACTTACTCAAAGCAGCACGTGTAACGGGAAAGAAACCGTTTCAAAACACTCTTCCTGAACTTAACATTTACGCACGAATACGGGTTGAACATGCATTATTTCATCAAAAATTTGATGCCTGACCTCTAGTTGAGAGCAGGTGGCCGCATGCATCGATGTGTGCCCTGCTAGGGGCTAAGCACTGCGTGGAAAGAGTTAGCAAATCAACCAGCATAGTTGACTTGAACTCTGTCAGCTCCATGCTCCTTCTCTTTTGACCTACACTTCTCTTTTGACCTACACTTCTCTTTTGACCTACACTTCTCTTTTGACCTACACTTCTCTGTCAGCTCCATGCTCCTTCTCTTTTGACCTACACTTCTCTTTTGACCTACACTTCACCTTTTCCTTCTCCCACCCCCTCCCCCTACCCCCCTCCCCCTACCCCCCTCCCCCCACCCCTACCCCCTCCCCTGCCCCCAGCCTCAAGTCGCTGCCTCTCCAAGCTCCTGCAGGATATGCAAGTTGACGTCGTCATCCACGTCATTGGCAGCGGCTCTGATATCAATGGGGTAACGTGACGTTCTCTTCTTGTCGCCTTCCTCCTCTTCATCATCATCATCGTCATCACCATCTCCGCACGGAGTTTCGTCTGTCAGCTCATTCACCTGAAAAAAAGTTTGTACGTGTATTTTCTCTCAAAGTTTCATGAGGCTTTCTGGTGACCTTTGTAAAAAAAATTTCCTTTTACCTGACATAGTTCATTTTTTCCAGGGCTAAGGTTCAGGTTCAGCGTCATTAAAGCACAGTCAGCCACACATATCCTGTCCTCAACCCGAGCCCCCCCCCCCCCCCCCCCCCCCCCCCCCCCCCCCCCCAACCCATTCTGGACTTCCACCATAACGAGAAAAAGAAAAGTCCCAACTGGAAAAAAGAAGCAAATTAACACAGCTATCTTCTAAGTAAGTACAGCAACTGATGACACCCTACCCAAAACTAAACTGAAATATTGCCATTATCTTATGGGTGTGATGTGGCTTCAATTTTTCATCTACCCTACCCAAACTACTAACATCTTTTAAGATGGATAAAACTAGGTCCTGATCTGGGCATCTGCCATTCTTCATAATTGTTAGCCCCAGCTTAAAAATATTTTAAAGAAAAAAAAAGGAAGAAGAAGAGGAAGATGAAGAAGAAGAAGAAAAAGAAGGAGAGGAAGAAGAAGAAGAAGAAGAGGAAGAAGAAGAAGGAGGAGGAGGAGGCAAAGAAGAAGAAGAAAATAAAAAGAGATCAATGGAGAACAAAGAGTACACGGTCAAGCCATACTGGCAAACAGACACAGCAGACTGGTCAGCTAGAGTCCACTCTGAGCGGTGGTTACACTTTCACTACTGTAAGCGGTGTTACACTTTCACCACGTCTTCCTCAGATTGCGACAAAAAGCTGGCACGTCATTGATTTGTAATAAAAGAACAACGAAGGAAGACTTCCTGGACCAAAGAGAGTTGTGGAAAGTAAGACTCTTGGCGGCGTTTACATTTCCGCTCAGTAGCTGTCACATTGCGACAAAGAAGCTGGCATGTCATCGATTGTAATAAAGAGAAAGATGAATGAAGACCTCCTAGACCAAAGAGAGTTGTGGAAAGTAAGACTCTTGGCAGCGTTTACATTTCTGCTCAGTAGCTGTCACATTGCGACAAAGAAGCTGGCATGTCATCGATTGTAATACAGAGAAAGATGAATGAAGACCTGCCAGAAGGAAGACAGTTGAGGAGAGTAAGGCTGGAAGTAAACAGGAGGCAAAGGAAAGAGAGTAGCGGAAAAAAGGAAATCACTGGCACACCACTTCCCGACATCGGGGATACGATTTGCACCGAAAGAGCGCCCAGCACTCCCACAGGAGTTTTCGAATAATCTGAACTGCAAGTGAGTTCTCATAAACAATGATAAAACAAAGGATAAAAAAAAAAAGAAAGAAAACCCTACGAACAACCATACACACTGAAGCATATGGCTAACAAGTGAACAATCAACGTTCACACAATCAAGCAGTGGACCCCCCCAGTATCTACAGGGCGTCCGTCAACACCGCCATGGTGTAGAGCGTCTCTTCCACGGCATTCTGCACGCTTCTCCCACTTCTCTTCACTGCATTTCTTTTTCTTTCCTCATCTCATCTTTTATTGCACCCCCCCCCCCCCCCCTCCCCACCTGCCTGTCCTCCATTCCTCTCTCGCTGAGTGGCACCATTCCCATGCCACCCCTTCCAGCTCTCACAGAAAAAAAAAAAAAAGCCACACCCATGCCCCTCCGGGCTGCAGCACTAGCTCCAACAGCAAAGCACAGGGAGCAGTCCGCATCATGTCATCATAGCAGGCACGAGCATAGACCTCGTACTGCCAGCGAGTCAACCCATGGTCTTTAGTGGCGCCTGCCCACATCTAACACACACAGGATCCTACTCTTCAAGAACAGACATCCTACTGCCAGCCAGTCAACCCATGGTCTTTAGTGGCGCCTGCCCACATCTAACACACACAGGATCCTACTCTTCAAGAACAGACATCCTACTGCCAGCCAGTCAACCCATGGTCTTTAGTGGCGCCTGCCCACATCTAACACACACAGGATCCTACTCTTCAAGATCACCACCCCCCCCCCCACACACACACCCACTCCTGATGACAACTGTTGCAGAGCCCCCAGACAGATGCTGAATTTCACAAAGAGAAATCATAATGTTAGCACAGAAGACAGTGCAACACAACACAATCTTTTCAATGATTGAGCCAGCAGTTTTTTTGTTTTTTTAAAGACCAGTGCAACAGTCTCAGTGAAGGCAGTTAAGGACAAACAAACCCCATAGCCTGGTCATGGCAATCGGCAGATATCAGGTGCTATGAATGCCATGGTCCATTTTTCCCTACATCATGTCAAACGAAACTTAAATCAATCTGCAGTATCATTGCCTGATATTTCTTCAACATCTCACAATTTGAACTTGTGAAATACAAGTGAGCACGAACCCTGATGCGATAGAACATGACACATTACAACACAATGAAATAAAAAAAACGACACAACAGTCAAAGACCTGGAAACAGTAGGGTAGACTGAAGATAGCCGCCTGGTATTTCTTACCAAGCCATAAACATTGTCACTTACTGTTGTCGTGTGCCATCGTGAACCGGTGGAAATGGAGGACATGTATAAAACATCGCATGCATCCTATGTGAGAAACTGGAGGAAAAAATGAGATAAATGAAAATGAGTGACTGATATTGGAATGGTACGGGAAACGACTGAATGAGCGCCAGTAGGCTGCTCTTCGGCCGGCTCTACCTGGGTAGGCAGCCTGTTGAGTGAGTGAGGTAGTGTGTTTATTGTAAAGCGCTTAGAGCTTGGTCTGTGACCGAGGATAGGCGCTCTATAAATACCCAATGTAATAATAATAATATTGTTGACTGTCTTCATATAACCCCTTGGTATCTGTAAAAAGATTTTAGCTGAGGCTAAAAGGAAGGAGGAGGGGGTGTGGGGGAGATTATAAACAGGGAGTTAAATTTACTTTAAACTAAGCATGAAATTCTACATCTTTTCACCAAATTCAGCTGATTTTGAGGGTGGTTTCAACTTGAGATGTGTAGGATCTAATGAAAAAAAAGAAAAGATCAGAGACACCCAGTAGTGTCGTGGTTCATTCCCCCTTAGTTTACAAACATTTGGAAGATGAAAGCACCCCCTTCCACCCTTGCTTTTACAAAACTTTTGCCAGTTTCTCTTTGACTTTTGTTTCGTGCTCGATACAGAGAAAAATGGTCCCGAAAGATTCACTGGTTTGTATTCTACCCAATGAAAATCAGCACCCTTTTCAGTATTACTCGCTTCTTTCTGCACTATTTCTCTTTATGTCCGTATACTAGGTTCAATTCCATGCTCTGAATCTCTCTCCACTCCTCACTACCACACTCTCATTAAGATCCAATCTTAGCAGATATCCAGGGTGATTTCCAAGAAGATCCACAGTACCCTGCTGCTATTTCCATCCTCTGTGCAGAGAATCTACAAAAAAAAAGACAGAAGGCCTCGCCCGCTCACCGTCAACACCTGCTCTTGAGCCATCCTGCTCTGCATGATCTCCGTAAGCTCGTCGGCCTTGGTTGTGTCGATCTCCGCTGTGACCTTGACCCTACCATCTGGGCCTGTAACCACAACCAGGAGGACGCGGGCGAAGGCCTGCTCCAGCGCCCTCTGGTGACTACGCTTGCGAGCTTTGTGGATGGCTGAAGCTCTGCTTGTGGGGTCTGCAGATCAGATTATGTCAAGGGGTCGATGAGAGAGAGATGGACAGACAGAGAGAGAGACACACAGAGAGACAGAGATGGACAGACAGACAGAGAGAGAGAGAGACAGAGAGACAGAAAGAGATAAAGACAGAGACACAGCGAGAGAAAAAGAGACACAGACACTGACAGAAAAAGAGATAACATGACATGGCATGACACAGTCACACAACCTGTTGTCAATAACTTCAGCAAAGTAGACAAAAATGACGTAACACATTGATCTCCCCTAGTGAGCTCACAATGTTGCTCCTTGACCGAATGAGTTTAGTTTTCTCCTTTTCTTCAGCGAAGGAACACGGCTCTGTTGACTCTCGATTTTGAGTTTCGGTTTGGCCTGGGGAGCAATAGCGTGAGCTCACTAGGGGAAATCACTCAGGTGGACTTGGTGATATTGAATAGAGTTAGCTCCCTGCTCTCCGATTTTTTTGTTGTTTGTTTTTGTTTTTTGGGGGGAGTTCCTGATGCTTAGCAATGTTCCACGCCAAGTGGAGATAAGGCATTTGTTTGGGCAGGTAACCATACCATAAAAATACTTTATGTCGTACATTTCCTTTTGAGCTCACCTTGCAAACAATACGCTTCCTCCCAAGCCCCTATTCCATGTGTGTTGAGGCCTTGGCGGGGGAACGTCAAATCCACTACACAGAAAAACCTAACCCGGGGCTCTGCAAAGGAGAGAGTAATTGAATTTAAAAGTTAAAAAAAAAAACACCCAAAATGTGGAATTCCACTGGAAAAAAAAAAAAAAGGGGGTGTGGCACTCAGCAGACGAGATGGCAAACACATGAACACAATCTTACAGCCTAATGGCTTCTGCAGGTCAGATGAATTCATTGTCTGGTCCCAGTCTTCCGAGAGGCACCTGAAAATTTCCCTGAGCAGTGGAGATGGCCGTACATTGTGACACAGACTTGGACACTTGGAGGCACAGCACTCCTGCTCCATGCAGAGTGAATCTGATTTGTGAAGAGAACGCTGGTTGGATTCTGGTGCCATCGTTCACCAACTTACATCGTGTCTGCATGATGAGTTACATGAGCACTAACTTTTGTTTCCTTGGGTGATTTTCTTCTGACAGTGAACATGAATTTCAACAGATGCAGTATTAAGTATAGTTTAGAACAGAAAACCACATTTCTTATTAAAAAGGGTGGGGCTACAAGGGGAAAACAAAGATGTGCAGTAATCTTCACTTCCCAGGTTATAGACTAGATCGACTCCTTGGGATGACTGGCGAAATTCAGCTCTGTTTAAAGAATCTGCATGGTGTGCATGGTCTATACAAACTTATGCACACACACACACACATTCATGTGTGCGCATGCGCATGCACACACACACACACACACACACACACACACACACACACACAACACACACACACACTTTTACCGACTTACTGACCGCACTCTCCCACTTCTCCACTGCACCCAACCCCCTTCGTCCACCCCTGCCCCAGCTGGATTAGGAATGAACAGGTATGTATCGACAAAGTTTCAGTTTTGTATCTCCGACATCAGTAACCATATTTGTGCTACAGATCTGCAGATGTAGGTTCAGGAAATGCCACGTCATTTGTGTACTTTCGCTAGTCCAGATGACACACATTTTCTAGACTATTTTTGTTTCGTCCCACATGCCCTTAGAACAAGATTAATTCAATGTAAGCAGTGCAACAAGCTTTGAAACCTTCCCTTAAATCAGTCCATTTCGTCCAAATTGAGAATTCCGTTTTCAACAGAGCTCTGTGTACCTATGAAGCTCAAAAGAGACTATGTGTCATGATGTCTTAGCATGCTTACAATTGTTCTTACACTCTGGTCAGCACAACCATTTTCAAA